>JAKJJM010017459.1:0-20115 GCA_021901965.1 Pipa carvalhoi | reverse complement strand
TTCAGTCCCAGACTGAACAGTTTCTGAATGAGTTGTTGTGGGATGATTGTATTGAATTCAGAACTGAAATCAATAAAAAGCATTCTGACATAGGTGTCTTTCTTGTTCAGATGAGTAAGGGCTGAATGTAGGGCAGTGGAGATAGCATCATCAGTCGAACGTTTTGATCGATATGCAAACTGGTAGGGGTCCATGGAGGGGGGGAGGAAAACTGCAAAACCAGGTTTCACTTCATCCATAAATCCTGAATCAAATCCTGAGTCATTAACCATGCAGCCTAACACCCCAAAGGTGCTACCTCTGTCAGGCCTGCATGCTGCTTGGTCCCCTCCTGACTTTGCAAACCCACTTCCTGCAGCAGCAGGAACTTTATTAGCTTTTTAGACCTCCCCCTCTAGGGTTATGAAAAATGAATTAATATACTTTTCCTAAGCTGAAATTTTACTACTAGGGGTCACTATACTCTAAGGAAAGAATAAAATCTATAATAATATACTCAATAATAATTTTAATTTTTGTAGTGTACCTTCCTGTACACTAGAAGCATATTTTGCTGTTTACCTATAATAGAGTAAATGGGATGATGAATAAAAAGTTTTAAACACGGTCCTTAAATAAATACCTGGTTGTATGAAAAGGACTCAATGCAGAATTCGTCTGGACTATGTAAAATGCCATTGCTTGTATTACTCCTACTGGTTAATTGTTTTATCTGTTAATATAGCCTTATTCATCTCTCTTCATAGCATGTCTCTTGGAAAGAATGAATTTTTTCCCTATGGAAATTATCAGCAGTAATCTATTAATGCACAGCCTGAAGCCCCAACAAGAGTGTAAGGAAGGTACTCCTTGGGTTTGGCCTGAACCAAGAAAGGGTGCACACTGATTGGGTTAGATATAGTCATGCTGTAGGTTTCCCATATAAAATCCCCAGTTTTCCTGCAATAAGCAGTGGACATCATTTAAGTATATTCCACATGGGTAACTCAGGATTGAGGTCTTGTTCTGATCTGTTCAGTTCTGTGATATAGTTGTAAATGTGGGTGGCTCTATATATTCATATGCTGTGAAGTGCAGTGACATCATCCTTACAATGTTCCCCTGACTGTATCAACTGATTACATCCCTTTCTATGTCATCATATCCCTAGTTCATGTTGTCACATGGTCTAGTTTTTATTGTCACTTTTGAATAAACAATCACCTGACATCAACTCCCTAATTTGTCAATTTTAAGTTAAGTCAAGTCAAACTGACAAATTCGGAGCAGTAAGCTTTGGCGAATTTGCTACTTCAATGCTCCAATGTTTAAGGAATTAGTGAATTACCTGTGTATGCGCACACAAAGTGGTGCGATTAGTCCAGTAAGTCTGTGATCTGCGGTAAGCGTCCAAATTGAACCAGAATTCATAACATTGCAGAATCTGATGAATGAGTGGAGATGGGGAAGTGGTAAATGAATGTGAATACAGACCTTTACACAACCTTTCAGACTTTCATGAATCAGCCTGAATGAGAATAATAAATATACATACCCAATCTTAACATTCAATGATGTATCCTGCCTGTAGTATTAATGCAGGCCCCAAGTAAATGTGCATAGGCCCCTTTTTAGAGGAGTTTGGTGGAAAATTGTGGCTACCCAGAGGGGCTCATTATTCTAATAATGAGAATTAAAACCGTCGCTAGTAAAACAACAAAAAAAAGGTAAATATTAAGGCAATATGATGTGAGCATGCAATTGCCTGTTATCAGTTTAAATAGGTCATTTGTTTCTGCATCTTGTAATTGATTATATTAAAGAAGCAAAATGAATTGAAAACTATTACAATATAGTGGCTGTTAGAATGAACTTTAAGATGTTCGGATAACATTTTACTTTTCACTAAATGCTTTCATCCAAAATGTGCTCGTTTTGCTGATGACTACAAACAACAATAAAAATAATCTTCTGGAATATATTTGATGAGAATAATGACTTAATGACATCCACGGGTAATCGTAATACCCCAAGCATATTTTAATGTATGTCATTTAGCAAGCACTGCCATTATTTATTTCAAATGAGTAACTGTTTACTTCAAAATGACCTTAAAACTATATGCCCCAAAACAACATTTTAAGAAAAAACTACTGTACTTCCCCTGCAAGTTTTATAAATGAAAAATAAAATGTGTTTTCTTAGTAATTAGGGACAAAATCAATGAGCAACAGTCTTTCAATTGTTTATTGTTGCTATTGTAGGTGAATTCAATATGACATTAACGTTTCTTTGTAGAATCATACAGACTTTACCGCCATGAGGTACACTTTGCACCAAGCTGACACCAAGCTGGGACATATTTATAAAAGTCTCCCGTAGATTCATGAATTCACATCAATTTGCCACTTCTCCAACTTCTCATATTCTGTTAAACTGTGCGAAATTGTCTCACAATGCCACCTTGCAGTGACATATTTACACACCACTTTGTGTACATTTGCTGCAAATGCAACAACATTTCAAGCATTCTTCATATGTCAGATTGACAATTGGCCAATGCATACTGGCCCGGATCCATGAATGAGGTATAAAAGTGGTGAATGGCAGAAAATCTGCACTATTACATATCCAGCAAATAATCCCACATGCTGGCACATGACTAAACAGAGTGAGATGGGTTACAAAATAATGATAATTACAGACTTGGCTATTTGAGAAAGAAGTGGGCCAATCCTAGATTTTTCACTGGGTTCTGCTTGCTGTAGCTATACCCCTGAAAAGTATTTCTCAGGAAAAAAACTTTTTCAAGAAGACAAATGTGCACAACATGTACATTTTATAAATCACAAGGAGCTGGGTGCAGTGCAAAAGGTGTAGCTATGCTACTGTTTATTTAAAGCACAAGATGTTTCGGGCAGCGTGCCCTTTATCAAATGTGTATACAATACAAAAAAGAAAATGTCTTATTACAATATATACATGTTCGGACAAACCTGCTATCGTTAATTGGCAGTTGTTATATGTATAAGGTAACATTTATATTGTAGCATTGTTTAAAGGTTAGTTGCAATTCTTTTGTGTTTCAATTTGAAATTGTCTTATTATAATATATACATGTTCGGACAAACCCTTCAGCAGGCCTTGCGGCAGTACCTTGTTCATCCATCTCTGGCAGACTTTTATTTGGAAAGGAGGCCCTGGACCAGGGGGGAAGTCCCTCCATAACTTACAGACATGATTGGTTCTCTCACTGGAAGTAGGGTTAATGTGGGCTTAAATATCTTCTCTTTTGTATTGTATACACATTTGATAAAGGGCACGCTGCCCGAAACATGTTAAGCTCTAAATAAACAGTAGCATAGCTACACCTTTTGCACTGCAACCCAGCTCCTTGTGATTTATGATTTACAGCATGCTTTGGCAGGGCTTGGGACCCAGAGGATGCTATCTTACAGCAATTCGTGTTGGTTAACTATTTCTTTCTGGGAACATCTACATTTTGTAAAGTACATTCATGTCCTTTGTATAGTGCTTTATTTTTAAAAATCTTTGTATGTTAACAAACAAAGGACAAAGCAAAATATGAGAAAGAGAAATGAAACAACTTAACATATCACATTTAAAGGAAACAAGTAATACAATTAAAAATACTGTAGACATCAGTTTTACCATAAAAGTTATATTCAATAAGCTAACATCCATATGGCTGCCAACCTCAGAAATGGTCTGAACTATGCTAGAAGCAAGAAAGAATGGGAGCATTCATGTCTAAAGACATTAACCATACTATAATCCAATTATGCAGGAATTTTATATCAACATTTAGAAAAATGAGTGGTAAAATATCTCTAGCAAACACATTCCTGAGAGCCCCAATTCACTTACTTATACAACTGCTTCTTTTTCTGTTTGCAGACATTTTACCACAAGCAGATAACTCCCCAGCTGATTTTTCCTGGTAAAACCCCTGATCATTTTGAAGATGGTCATTTTGGGCCACATTCTGAAAGGGGTGAATTCACCTGTCGAATTCCCCTCGCTACAATTCGAGACACGTTGCCAAAATAGTCGCGAATTGAATTTAATCGCATTCACTCCTGTGACCCACTCCACATCTCAGGCAATAATAGAAATACATGTGCATGCACACACAAAATGATGCAGTGCTCTGTAAGACCATGACTATTGTAGTCTTCTGAATTGGTCGTGTATTCGCCACTTTGCAGATTTTAGTCAATGAGCGAACGTGGGGAAGTGAAATTTTAAAAGGTAGGGACTCTCTGGAGGCTGTTTTTGACATTACACCAGGTTTTGCAGCGCATGAAAAACAATTCAGCAAAATGTATAGTAGGCTTTACATGTGCATTTACCACTGGTAAAAGTGCTGAAGCACCATTACTTTTCATGGGAAACATCATTGTCCCAAAAGACACGAGTAAAGTTCTTACAGGAACCTGGTGGAATGCTACATTTAGCATTTTACAGAGTGTGGCAGAATATTTCAGCAGCAGCGTTTCATCAGTATTTCAACATGCACCTGTGTATCAGGTGATCCCATAATTAAATGCCTTTATTATTAATGAACTTCAATGTATGTATGTAGATTTTTATTTATAAAGCGACACAGAGTTACTCAGCGCTGTACAATCCAACAATACAGTTATAATACAGACAAGGGAAAAGTGCTTAACAAAAACAAGTGAAGTAAATTACAAGCATATAATCAATAAGATACATCGCTCTAAGTGCCAGACCATGATTGAAACAAGAGGATGGAGGTCCCTGCCCCGTAGAGCTTACAATCTAAATAGGAAGAAGACTTACATCAACAGATAGGAGGGTAACAAGTGCACAAGCATGAAGTGTCAGTTTATTAGGCTATAGGTGCCAATTAAATAAAAAAAATATTAAAAAATTATATTAAATAGTTGCTTAAAGATAAAATATACACATGAAAATCAGTGCTAGTGCTCCAAGAGGTAAGATTTTAGTTTAGTTTTAAAGATATTGATGTATTCCTCTTGATGGAAGTAGAGGGGTAGAATTCCAAAGATAAGGGGCAGCAAGAGAGAAGGGTTTAAAACAAGAATGGGTAGTCTTAGTGAGGGACTACTGAAGAAGGTTTCCTTGTGAAGAGCGGAGTTGACGGCTAGGCGTATACGAGGAGAAAAGGGAAGATATGTAGGGAGGAGCAACAGAGTGAAGTGATTTGAATGTCAAAAGTAGGACACTGTAGATAATACATTTATTAACTGGGAGCCAAGGAGCAGACAGGAGTTGGGAGAGAGACTTTTGGGGAAAGAGGGAGATTTTTCTAGGAGCAGAATTTAGAATAGACTGGAGCGGGGAAAGATGGGAAACTGGAAGGCCAGTTAGAAGGGCATTGCAATAGTTCAAGTGGGATAAGATAAGGACATGCATGATGGTGTTAGCAGTGGTCTGAGAGAGAAATGGATGGATCTTGGCAATGTTACAAAGGAAAAACTGACAGTTTTTTTAGCAGTGGTAGCATACTTAGCATATTTAATTGCTTTGCTAATATGTATTGTCTGGTAGTACTAAGTCTAAAATATATAAAGTACATATATAAGCTCCACTCAGTGTCCTTCCCTTACCATTCCAAATAAAAGGATTTTGCACAAGTGGGAATTAGAAACTCAAAGGTATCTTTATATACACATGCACAAAGGTACCTTTATTCTACTGATGCAAACTATTATTTTTCTTTCTAGGTTAATTAATAATAATAAAAAATAATGGCACAACACTGTCTAAATTTAAATGCCTTCTGCACACGTTAAAGACAAAATTGGTTCTTCTGTGTGTCTTTATAGCAATATTCTAAACAAACAGATGCTCAATACCTTTAAAAATACTTTCTACAGCAATGTTTCCATCATCATTAAAGACCCAGGAGGCACACAACATTGCAGTAGATGTGATTAAATGATGTTCCTTCTGTTGTCTTTAAATACTATATCAAGTCAAGGCAGTGAAGCATTTGTTTGTTGGGACATGTTTCACAAGAAAGAACAATCCATCTTATGTGTAAGCGGGCAATGGTTTAGAGAGTGGGGGAAAATTGCTTCTTCACATTAGAGTAACTTTTATGCCTATTTTATGCTGGTTTTTGCCATAAAGGTTAAACATTCGCCATCCTACCTCCAAACCTGTTTCTTTTGTTCCCTTTACAATTTGTAGTAAACATTAAAAAAATAAACAAAACCATTTTCTACTCTCAGTAGCAATGGTGTCTAAAAGTGAATAAATGGAAAAAGGAGAATACCTGTAAAACCCTCCCTACACTAAAGTAGTATTGGTGAATGAAAAAAGAAGTGTACTGAATTGCTCAGAATGTGATCACTGAAAGTAGAAGGAGAAAGGAAGCGTGAATATTGTTTAAAAAATATAACCTCTACCTCTGCTATATCAACTCCAGCCCTCAAATTCAATGAAACTCACAGCTGATTATTAAATTAACTTAGAAATCAGTATGCGAAGAGGTAAACATCTTAAAGGGTATATATTGTTTGTAATACATCATTGAAGAGCAAATTTCCAAAACTCACTCAGTTCAATTTAAAAAAAAAAAAAAGATTTTTGACTTATAATATTGTCCGCAATCATATCTGTATCCTGTATCAGTTTCTAAGTACAAAACTCAGTGCACCATATATGTTTATTAAGAATAAGAATGTTGCTTAAAATCAAAAGAATAAGGCAACAAACTGTTTAATGCGTTTCTTGAAAAATTAGCTTTTTTGGTGAGTGAGTTTTGTAAATTTACTCTTCAATTACTTTTACCATGATGTCTAACTAGGTATATGGGGGTGAAAATTACTTTCATTACCAAAAAAAAAAGATTTGCACTCTCACTATGTGGGAGGATGGTCAACGCACTGACTGTAACAAGAGGAACAAGATATTATATTGCTATAGATGAGGTAAGGTCAAGGTCAAATTTAGTTTCTGGTATGTGTCTAAAATATTTTAGATATTATGACTGTTTTCTGTTTTCTAGAATTGAATCTATCTATCTGGATTTATATCACTTGATAAAGTCCTGCTCAGATTAAATTGCGCCTTACATATGAAAATATCTAAGACTCTAGAAGGTTGGATTTGAAAAGAGGTACTGAGGACAAGTTTCTAGATCTATCACCCTAGAAAGTAGATTCACCCTACTAGTTTTCCTGCTGAAATGTAAAGCTAAAGTGAAGGGCAAAACTACAGATACATCTGAGGTAAGGATCCCCTGGGTGGACATTTCAGCACAGAGTTCCTGGTAGAAGATACCAGAAATAGAAGAGGTTAGCTACCAGTCAGTTTCTTGGTATAGGTTGTAGCAGAGCATGCCAGTGTTACTAATGCAGGTTCTTGAAGTTAAAGGAGCATCAAGACACAGTGAAACACAGATCACAGAGCATTAGGTGGACATCCTACCCTTAGTCAGGGCTCTAAGTACTAGAGTAATTATCCCCTATCCTGTGAACATGCTGTGGAAGATATTAAGCTGTTTATGCTTATTTATTGTTCTCTAATTCTGTGGTTACTCTATATGGAGACTACTTCATTTGTCTATGGTTATGGTATGTGAGTACTTCCATGCCTATTTTCCTATTATTTTAGTAAAAGTTACATACATTATTTTAAAGGAAAGCACACCCATATCTATTATTTGAATTTAAAAGAGGTTATTTTATTAGGATGTCTGTATAAAAGGCACCCCTAGGTCTATGGTTAAAGTCACACACTACTTCATACATAAGGTCTAAAAATGTTTTGTAACAGCTTGATTCTATGCTATATATACATATGACATATCTTATATTATACAAGTAGAACTTTGTATTTAAACTTTCAGAAAAAAATATACCATGGTTAAATCCTTAAACCAAGCAATTGTAACAAAAATGGTATGGTATAATCCCATGATAACAGCACCTTAGATTAGTTAGAGCACTCCTATTTTTTATTTCATTACACTAACTTATTATAACACTCACCAGAGCAATGTGTAACACTGTTCTATCTCACTTAATAGTCGTGCAGCCTTAGCAATAAGTCAAATACTCCAAACTACATTTACTAGCTCACTCATGATGAACTAGTTTTCAAATACGTATTAACAAAGACAACCATAGAATGTTATTTCCACAAGAAACTATTTGATTAAAAAAAAGCCATTGTTTGATTTTTTTTTCTAAAAATGCAAGTCACAGAAGTCCAAATACAGTAAATATATTTTGAAAAATAATTGTTGTGAAGCAAATAATTACTTTTCTATAGTTACCTGATTAAAATAATGCAGTTACATGACATCACATATAGAAATGTAAATCCATACATACAATACATTTATTATTTAATCAACATATTTTGAAAACAATGTTTTTGTTGTACATATTTTTTTTCACCCAAACTCATCGCCAGTTTGTGCCTTCATACATAAATAGAGCTTGGACTTCTCACTACTATTTCTTATACAAAAACCAAATGTATTTCGCTGGCACATTTTTATTACAATATGCATATCACAGACAAGCACATAAATAATGCCTGTACAGGGAATAGAAGCATTCAAACTATTAACTAGAAAATATAATGTAAAATGTCTGACTGAAGAGCTCTACTATCAGGAGAGGAAGTTGGCAAGAATAAACGTCAGAAGAGAGCCATTAAAATGTGGATGTAATATTTCTTTAGATTGTGAACCAGACAGGAGCCAAACTTATCCTATGCTTACAAATCATTATTATAGATATCAGACTTCAATCAGACTCGTATATACATGTGTGTGTGTTTGTTTTGCTGTTATAGAGATCCTGGTTTAGGAAACCTAATCTCACACCAGTTAGATGAAATTATATGATTATTCCAGGTGCTTACTACTTCAAATTTCCAAATAAACTGATATTAGAGTGATGGCGTAAGGTTAAAGAATGGTAAATTATTAGTTGCACAATGTCAATGTTAATAATGTAACATCATGTTTGCCGCCAATTTTAAGACCTAATTTGTCATTGTCATCTTCTTGGAACTGTATGAAAGTGTTAATTAGCTTTCATCATATGGCTATCTGTTTAAATCATTGTGTTTTGACAGCTCATCTACCTTGATCTTCCATCAGAGGAAAAAGAAGAAACCATATGTGAAGGCATCTGTGGAAACCTCTCCTTATTTATGACAGCATTAGAGAAAGTGTCCTATGTCAGTTATTTAACAATAATAGATGTCCTTTTGTACCTATAGCGGTTGGTTACCTATTTGGGCATGTCCCTCAGTGGTATATTATACCTACTGCTGTTTGCTTCATTATATACAGATACACAGCAGTGTAGACAGTAATAGTGTCTTTTAATTAAATAAAGCTAAACGTTAATTAGTCAGAAATGTTGATTTATTTTCAGTGCACAATGCTTATACATAGCTGAGATTTTCTTTAAAGAACAGGTTGCATAATCATTCAAAACATTACATATTTTGGGGTTTGTCTTTCTAGTCTTTTAGTAGGATCTAATCGTCATAGAGAAATTATAGGTCTACAGATGTTTTCAAGATGTTACTCTGTCAGTAGCAGATTATCCCCTGTAGCAAAATCTCATTAAAGTGCAATTTACAGAGCTCTGCTGATGTTGCCATCAACCAAAATTAAAGGCATTAATTTTTCAAAGTTCACACAAGTCCTTACATAAATGATGTAGCAGTTTGCTAGAACAATTTACAGAAGTGCTATTTGCAGAATTAACCGAAATTAACAGAACAAATGTTTTAAGGGTAAAGGAAAGGGTTGGGCAGTGAAATTGCAGCTGTTCTTGTTTCCAAATTGGTGCTGGGCACAAAGAGGTGTGAAAATATACAACGCTTGCATGCTGGGTGAAAAGTTGTGAAGGGAATATTGGAATTTGAACTATCACTCTAAAGAGTTAAGCCTATAATCAAACGATCACCAGTTGGGGGCACCTAGTGAGCCCTTAAATCCTGTTTTCGAACATCTGCAGTAAATGCCTTTTAAAGCATACTCATTTAGGGAATGTGTTTATGTAGCTCATGTTGTGAATATGCCTCTTCAATAAATTGCTAACATTTTTAGTCCTTTATTGTTGAGGAAAGTCTGCACTTGCTTTCTTGAATAAAATACACTGTGTGCATTCGCATTTTATTCTTACCTGTGGCAATGACCATAAATAACCATTTATATTTTATATCATAATAATCAAGCATACTTTTTGACAGTAGTTTGCTTGAGAGAGAACACAATGTTGTAAATTAAAACAAGGAAATTGCAGTGTTTATAACATCACAAACAGTTGTCTTAGCAGTAAAATGTGATATTTTCTTTATCGTATATTGATCGTATATTTATTAATAGCATTTGTAAATATTCTGTATTTTTAGATTAGTAGCCCAACAACAGACATTGTTTTGTTTTGATTTACAAAATTTTATGAACATTAATTTAATTAATTTATAATTGTCTTGCATAAGGTGGAGAAAGTCAACTTTCTCCTGACTAAATAAAATATACATTTTGTGATACTTTATGATATACATGTGTTCATTTTTCCCTGAATGATAGCCACACACCCAAAAACAGTACAGTAACTAATAATTCTCATTTTAAAATGACTACCAAAAGTAAAGTTAGAAGAATACATTAATGCAAATCTTGTTCTGCTGTATTTAGGCATCAAATAAGTCTAAAAAGTTGTAGTTATTACATTTTTTTCACAGCAGTATCTAATAGAAATTACTTGACAATAACTTGCACAATTATTATATTGTATAAGTTTATAGCAAATAAAAACAAAGAAAAGGCGTCCATCAAAGATCCAGTGGTAGTTTATTGTGTGGGCATCACAACAAATGGTCAGTGAGTAACGATGTTTCGGGAGACTCCTCCCTTCATCAGAATGTAAGAAAGAATAATTTCACCTTGTAGAAAAATAAAAATGTAAAAGCTTATACTGACATTTCATCTTTATGCTGGGAAAGATCACTACACTGATATATTAGAAGGCAAAAGGAGTGTATATAATAAGGTGAAAACAAATGTAAAGGGTTGTGTCTTTAAGAGGGCTCCATTCATTTTGTATGTTACTCTCTTATGGTAATCTATGGTTTATGTATCACATCATTTTTCAGAAATTTTAAATTGACACTATCATCAAGAAACTGTTTAATTTTTTTAGTTTTCCTATTAAACATTCTAAACCTTTTACTGCAATAAATTATCACTGAAAAAAGTCACATATTCTCACCTATTATTGGTTAATAGCATCGGAAAGTTTAACTGGGGGATATTTTGGTTACATAAGACCTTGACTTTAAAAAAAACTAACTGTTCCTCTATGCTGCTGGCCAGGAAAAGTTTTTGTCCCCGAAAAATCTATAAGTCTTGGGCACGCACTCCACCTAACATCATTTTAATTAATCATTGTTTGCAATGTTCAAAATAGCGAATTTATTAAACTCTGCGCTGAGCTTTAAGTGCTGAGATTTACAAGGGAAGGAAAGTAATCTTATGTTTTCTTTCTCTAAATCTTACATCTGAATCTGATATCATACCATCATAGTCAATCAAGAAAACTTTTATAGTGCATAAAGCATTATAATTACTGTAACTTAACTAGATAAGAGTTGGGTTGTGGCAAACATCAATTCAATTATATGTGTTGTTTGAATTAAATTGTCATTCCAGGTGGATCTAAAGTAATTTATTTGTTCTTCTTCTCCATCTCCATCTAGTTTAACCATTTTTTTATTTGCACTATATATCAAACAAATGTAACCCTATGAACAGATTATATCTACATGTGCCTTACATTTTTGTCAATTATGTTAATGAGATGTAATGATTAATTTTTACTGTAGAACATTTCATTAAGTCATAATGTCAGTCTTATCTTTTTGAGCTGCATGTTTCTCCTATTGCTTTGAAGTCAATTTAAGCCACATTATATACAAAATTAAATCTCACTTTTATGGCTAGACCCTTGGGGTTCAATGAAAAGCCTTTATGAGATAGAAATTAAAAGTACTGGTTGCAAATACTATTACATTATACAAGCTATTATTAAGGTGATTTGCAAAGTTAGCATTTCCATGCACATTTTTCACTGTTAGAAACTTAGGACTTACAACCCCAAGGGACTTCTTAAAGAAATGAGTTCCATTAAAAGGATACCTTTTATTTGTCAGGGAATGCAATTTATACACATTTATTACACCTTTAACCAAATGGTAAGAAGTGGAATGATTGCATTATATGTAACTAAGATAAAAGATATTGTATGCAATAGAAATAGAAAGTTAAATATAATATATTAGATTGTTGCTAATATGAATGGGGGTTATATAAGAAAGTAGTTGGAAATTAAATTATATCATTATTAAATTATATTGCAAAAACATTCATTTAACAGAGGCAATATTGATTGGAGACTGGACTGTTCCTTTAACTATATTAACTTACTATTGACTAATCAAAACTAGTTCAACATGACTAGTTCCCTTCAGACAGTTGAGAATAAATGCTTGTGATCACAACATGAGAAGATCAGTGATTCTAGAAAATGGAAGAAAAAGCTTGTCAAGATTAGTAGGTTTTGAACACCTTAAGCTGAAACATTTTTAAAATTTGATCAAATTAGTAGGTTTATAGTTACACAGTGATCAAACAGAAAAAACACATCAACAAGTATAATCCTGATTTATCCCTATCTAGTGTCTGATTAATATAGTGGAAGGCAAGAAAAAAGTATATTTTAGGTGGTAACTATTCCAAATGCCAGCTATCCTATGTTTAGTTAAAAACCCTAAAAAAACACTCTTAGAAGTTACCTATACCAGGCCAGTTTCTCAACATCACGGAGAAGGGGCAGTTCTAAAATCAAGCTTCACCCAAGTACTTTGTTTCAGAATCAAACTATGCACATTGTCTACCTGCTGGTAAATCCCACATAAGTGGATTTAGGGTTTTCAACTAATCATAGCCCGTTTGGCATTTACAATACTTGATTACCATATGCCCTAGTTACCATTTAAAACATCAGTAGAGATGAATGAGCCTACTGCAGTCAGGAACTGGTATGTCTGAAACGAATTCCCCACTGATTTGTGATTACTTTATAAAACTGAAAACATTGTGGTAAATTCTTTTATAAAACCTGACAATTCAAAACTGATATTTGCAAATCATGTGCAAATGCAGTGTCAAGTTACAAAGCCAAGTCAATACAAACACAGATTTTGAAGGAGCACTATCATCAAATAAAGAAAACTTAGCTTTTGCAAACAGAGGAATCACATACAGCAGCCAATGCTGTTAAGTGGAAAAACATCCTTAAATTACTTTAAAAAAGGAAGAGTGGAACCTCATGAGTGTGTTTTGTTCCAAAGTGTGTTTTATTTTGTTTGTAACTTGACATTCAGTGAAGAAGTAATCCTGAATCCTTTCAAAAATTCTTGCACTGCTGAGAGCATCTCTGCCAAACATTTTATTTTGTCTTTATATTACTTTATATCAAGTCATTGCAGTCTTTTAGCTTATACAGTATACTTATATCTGTTATCATTAGAGGCTAAATACACTGTGTTTATTCAAATGGGAGTTATACATTGAGTTTTACAATGGAGAAACAGTTTGCTTCTATAAACATGTATGTTTTATAATGTCTTCAGTCAGCACAGTCTGTTCTAATTTATGGTGACATTGTCCTTTATTATTTTAATATATATATTCCATGACTTAAAATGCTATTTAGTGTATACCTTGTATAATTTATACAGTCCTTAAACAGCCATTTGAGGTGCATACCTGAGTTAGAAGGGTAGAGATAGAAAGAAGGATATTCCTGTATTGCCTCAACTCAACAAGTTTACCAAGTTTGTAGACAAAAGGGAATTCAGTCTAGTGGTTGCACCACTGCAGCAATGTACTCCATCTGTCACAAAGACTTGGGTCATCAAGAATTTTGTGGACTTCCTAGTGCTTAGGTTTGACATATCGACATATTGCAGATTGGGTTATCAGCTTAATTGGAGGTACTGGTGAGGACACAGCAGTTATGGTGTACATTGGCACAAATGACAAATTTAGAGGAAGCTGGAAGGTCCTTGGAATGAAAAGACTATAACCCTGTAACTTTACAGCATTACATATCCTTAGGAGGTGCCTAAACTGATTTGCGTCATATATATGTCTCTAGAGACACCAAATTATTAGTCTTACAGGTCTTCTATATTCAGTCTGGTCATTAGATTCTTCTGTAGCTTAAATAAAGACAAGTCTTGTTATGATCACTGTTCCCTAGATTTTCCTTTCCATGGACTTTGGTAATAAGCTCTTTATTAGGAGATCCATTTATAGTAGGGTTTACAATAAACTGTTACATAAAATTTTCCTGTAATAAGGTAAAAAAAATTTACTGTAGTGACAGAGTTATTTATCTAATCTATTTCAGAGTAATAATAGTCCCCTATTGCTACCATTTTACCCACCTGATCTGCCTGTGGACCTATTTCATTTTGCACGAGTAGTTGAACCTCTACCTCCTCTGCTGGGTGAGTTTTAAGAAACACTAATTTTTAGTTTGTGATATTTACAGTATTTATTTACATATTTAATGTCATAATGTTTTTGCATTCTCTACTATGTCTTCTTTCAAATTCAATTTTATTGTACATCTAACTTACAAAAAAATTTCCCCACCATTTCTATTTGACCTGTCCCTCCAAACAAGCATATAGCTATGCATATTATTTTCCAAAATGTATTAGGAATGAAACCATGCCTCAACTCTGCCAACTCAATGATTCTGTAAACCACCAAAACCTGAAGCCCATCTATACTGCCTGCCAGACAGATGGAATTTGTGAAGATACACTTGAAATTGTCACTTGGTGGTCAATGTTTATTCAAAGATTATTCTATTGAATCATATAAACTTTATTCTGTGTATGTTTGAATACATGAATTTCCCCCATCTTCCTTTGTCCCCCATCAATAATAAGTAACCCTTGTCTAAACTGTCTACCCTTTTTTTAAAATTTCCCTGTCCCCTTCAGTTAGATTAAAGCATCTCTTCTAGCTCAACATACCCTCTTTATTTCAGGTGCAATCCATCTTTGGCTTAAAGCTTGCACCTCAGTGAATATGTATGCTCTATGAGAGTAGTTCCCAACCTTTGCTGGATTGGGGACCAGTTCCCCTCCCATCAAAGTTTGACAGACCGACAGCGCGTGTCCTGTGCACACATCACCACCATGCTGCCCAGTACCAAGGGGCTTGCGGACTGGCACTGGTTTGCAGATGGGCACTTGGGGACCCCTGCTTTATGAACAAAAACCTTTCTTGGTTTCGATATTCCTTGGAGAGATATTTATCAAAGTTCATATTGTCCTGTGTATTTGGAGACATTATTCTTTCAAACAAATCCATTGCATCACAATAAAATTGCACAATTGCAATAAAATATGTGTATTCAGGATTTATTCTCCACAAAATGCCACTGTGACTATTTGTCTGAGACAATACTTTGAAAGTACCATTCAACAATTTGTAAAAATTCATTCCATTGCTGCAACAGTATGATTTTGCTACAATAAGGTCAAATTGCAAAGTAGTGTGGTGAATTAACTTCAGGAGACAAATTTACACTTTTAGTATCCCATGTTGCCTCTGCCTATCCTATGTAGGTCATGGCAAAGAGAGGATTTCTGATATTACCAGCTGGAGCACCCACAGTGAATTTGTGTCATTTTATAAGCAAATCATACTGTGGCATTTCATCATGTATTCTTGCATTTCCAGATCCTAAAGCACTGTGAGTTCATAAATCAAAGCTTATTTAAATCCCAGCCATAAATAGCCAGTGGATTGAGCTTAGGTACTCAAGCTGGTTTACTATAATGTTAGTTATTTGACTCTATATTAACAAACTCTAATCCTACTATAGACTTATACTTCACATCAGTTTCTGTTAGTCTACTCATATCATTCTAGATGTAGAACAATGGCTTATCCCACAGAAGAAAGTCTGGGGCCCTAGAAGGGCATAAGTTCCATGCTCTAGTGAATATGGGCTCAGCAGAGTATGACTCAATTTTCAAAACAACTGAAGATACCAATCAATTCTGGTGTTTCCTTGTAGGGGACCCAGACTTCCACAGCAGCACTAACTATGGACTACAAAGAGAGGATGGCATAGTGAATCATGCACCACCAAACCAGGCAAAGGACAAGATTGGCTGTAGGGTCAGAATTGCGTTCAGATCCACAGGACTTTTCTAGGGACACACAGGCTTCTTATGCTTTATAAATCAATTCACTATCCTATTCCAGTTTCACTAACAAAGCTAAAGTAGCACTGACAAAGCTCTTGCCAATGTTTGTGCTGCAGAAACCTTCAGGTCCTTGACTGTACACCTTAATTGATAAGTTCTCCTTAAATGGCTCCCAGATACTTTACTTGGAACATCAGCATGGATTCAAGATAAATCCACAAATAGTTTCAGCCAGTACCTAAAGCATCAATTTACTCAGGCTTTAATTCTAAATGTTGACTTGGGCTGCATATAGCCACAACAACTTTGCCATTATCCCTCCTGACATTTCCCATTCATGCCGTGTCTGTAGGGTTTGACCTCCCCATTTTGACCTATACAGAGATTCTTGTTATCAATACTGTAGTCCAGCATTTTTATACCTTCTGGTCCCAAGTACAGGCTTCAATGTTCTTGACTGCTAATACTCAGAAACATGAAACCTGTCTACAGAACTGGAGACATGTTATTCTTTTTGAGCACATATCATGAAACAGATATCTACAAAATTGGGTCCCAACCTCACTGGTCTATTTATAAAGTACTGTAAGGTTTGTCTGAGAGCTTAAATATTTTAAATATCTTCCAGGTCTCACTGCTGAATTCCAATATCCACAACTCAATGTTTGGATAATCAAGGAGGTTTTTAAATTTTAAACTGCCACCGGTTCAAGGAGAGTCTACAAAGTTAAAATAATACTGACTAAAGATTATGCGTAACTCAGCATCCCAACATAGCAAAACCACAGCACAAATATAAGAGTAAGAGCCTGGAGGTCCAGAGTACTAACACTTGCAAACAGAAAAGAGGATAACTGTAATACCTGGAACCCTTGTTCACATAAGAAATCCTGGTATGGAAAAAGATAATGACCCCAAGATGAAGGGGGTTTTTCCTCAAAGAGTGAATTATCATCACCAAATGAATTTACCACAGTTCACTTCATTTTGTCCATTGTGTATTATAGCCAATTGTGAATACTTACAATTTAGCATATTCAAACTGTGATAAGGAGAACTCCTGTAAAGTGAATTTTGACTTTATTAAAGGGGAACTATAGTGGTAAACCATACTTACCTGATCAATCTTGCGCAGCACATGAAGTTCTGGCCACCATTGCTATGTCCCCTTTTGGTGTCCTGCGGGGAGATATGGTCCCGGTGCTGATCGTGCACCAGCCCAGAGGAGAGGCCTGCCTCTCTGAAGTTCCATCCATGGAATATCCCCTAAATGTCTGTGCTTGGTTAAGTATTGATTTATACTAAATTAGACACAACTCATTTATGGTATCCAAAGCATTGCAGACATCACACAATTAAATATAATTTTTACAAGTAATTTAACATCACAGCTTAGTTTTTATGTGTGCAACCTATTTTCTCTATTTTATATTTGGAAAATATTTTGGGGGAATGCAGATTAAGTTACATTTAGTGCATATAATATCCATGCTATAGTTCAATAGCCAAATGCTGCCTGGAACTTCGAGTGATGTATATTTCTGATCCTATGCTTGTAATTACTTCACTTGTACAATGTTAATGTCTGTACTATATTTTTATTGCTGAACTGTACAGCACTGCATAAATTATAAATAAAATTTCACATGCACAATACATACAGTATATAAGAACAACCCAAACAAGTCTGTAACTAGAAAAAATACAATTTATGGAATTCGTGCAGGTAAATTTCAAAAATTTTCCAACTATTGTTAAAAAGAGTGAGTGATATGTATCATTTTTTATCTTTATGTGTGAGATTTTTTGCTATATAAATTTCAGATCTGCTAAAATAAGAATTATTGTAGTTCATATTGAATATTACAAAGTAACAGCAAACTAAGTTAACAGAGAAATATTTATTCTTGTAATTTAGAGTAACACAAAATATTCACTGCTCCCGTCTGCCTTAAATCCACATTTACTATTAATTGAACCCATTTATAAATGTTGATTTAAACAAATCTATGTATTCAGATCATGATGAAATTTTAGAGAAATTTAGATTATAGTTGTCCTTCTTTGAGCACACAGTTGTCTGATTTCCACCTGCTATCATAAGTAATAATTTGAGTGCTCTATCTATTTATTAAAAAAAAAAGAAAGACATCAGTATCCTCTTGTTTTGTTTCATCCTTAAAGTGAAATCATTTTGCAAGAAAATTATAGGTCCCTGGTGTTAAACTTCTTTGCATATTAATTTTGTTAGGCTTACCTCCTGCAGTCCATAGATTGAGAAGGCTTGTTGGATAATGTGGAAGCTTAATTCCCCTCACATTCATTTGTACCAAAACAAAATACATATTACTTATAAAATCAAAGCTGACAAGGGAATGAAGTGAATCATATCTCACAAGGATCAACCTAATTTTAAGTAAATGTTCATATTTAAAAAATATTCACTTCAGGCAAACCTGAGGTTCACCTTCAAGCTGAATTGAATAAATCCTTGCAAGGACAAACCCTGTTAGAACTTGACAAATAAAGTAAAAAAAGAGAAAAGCATGAAATATATTAAGAATTTTCCTGGGTTAATGATTGCGTATGCGAGTTTATTGATTTATTTAACGCACACAACTCACATCTTACTACTCAGTTGAGTTCTGCAAAAATGTGTGTATATTTTTGTGACAGATGTTACAATTAGGTGTGCTCTATCTTTGCTGATATGTAGGTGCAGAATGTGACAGTTAATCCTCTGTATTTTTCTTACATAAAAACACTTCATTTGATACATACTACACAGGCATACATACGTTTTTGATGGGAAATGCTGCAATCACAGGCATTATTGTCACACAAGGCACACACAACTACATTCTTTGGACCATTTAAATGAATTGAAGACTGTTCTCATCATTAAAGTTTCATAAGAAAAAACAGTTTACTTAAAGAATTTGGTAAATGCCTCATATACATGTTGAATTTTATTTCTACAAATATTAGTAAATACATTGATTACATATTAGGACTCACTTTAAAATTTCTAATGGTTTTCTGTTACTTATTGCACTTTTTGTGTCCTATAAGGAATTCTAAGTAGAAAGGGAAAGAAATGTGACATGTCCTTCATTTTTTCTTTCCTAATATTTAAAGAAGTTGCATTAACTTTGGAATCCTAGTTGCAGTTTAAAAACAAGCAGAAGAATAGAATGGTATGTTTCACCAAATACACAAATAAATAACATATACTCCAATTAATATTTCTCCTTTAGTCCCTTAATTGTTTTGATATTTAGATTTCAATTTCTGTTTAAAAAATGGTTTCCATAAAAGGCACATTATGGTATATTTAAACTCACACTGACTTATAAAAACAAATGAAATAGAACAGATATAAGAAATGAGAAATATAAATGTAATATATATTACCCCAGCATGTAGCTTAACTAATTTAGTACTGTTTCTACATTCATACATATCTATTGATCCATTAATCAATCAATCGGTCATATTTTTTCTAGTTACAGCATTTGCAGTTTAATTGTCATTCTGTACTTTTTTTTTACTATTCTACTGCACATGTATTGCAACTTCTGTTAGTTGTTTCTTGTTCAGCAAATCAGTTCTTAATGCGTCAGTTTCTAATTAAAATGGTGGATTCGTTTTAATTTATCCTGAAAAGTAATAAACTAGAATCTCAAAAAAATTAGCCTGTATGAACTTGCAAAGCGTCAATATTAATTAAATACCGTAATTTAGTAACTGTGTTGGTGTAGTGAAGTCTAAGAAACAAACTAGTATTTTTTAATATATTAGTACTTCAAAGAACATGACTAATAACAAACAGCTAAAAAAAAAAAA
>JAKJJM010017430.1:0-10805 GCA_021901965.1 Pipa carvalhoi | reverse complement strand
CCCCATCCCCAGAGGAACTGGCAGGAGTGCACCCCCCCCCATCCCCAGAGGAACTGGCAGGAGTGCAGGACACAGATGCCACTTATTTTTTCCCCTGTAATTCTTTATCCAAAAGTGCAAATGCTTCCTCTGACATCTGCTCACATGATGTGCTCCCATCATGCACAGAGCCACAGCTATTAACAGTATGAGCAGATTATCAGTGGCATTGCTCCTAGTATGGTGGAATTACAAACTAAAAACAATGTAATTAATGTCACATTTTCATATAAAGCCTTCTATACTACTGGGCACTTTGCCTGCTTCACCTAGCCCAATAAACCTGAAACTGTTTTTTTCTATAACAAAGTAATAACTTGCTTTAAGCTGAACATATTCCCTATGGGAGTAATTTAGACCTCACATTACCTAAACAATGTCAGAGCATCCCCTCACCCTGTTTGCTGTTTAGTCAAGTTGCCAGGTTCTACTTCGTGGTCTGTATGGGAGCAAATAAATCTTTAAATAGAGATCTGCATTAAAATGGAAATAACCCCTACAGCCTGGGGCTTTCCAGCATTTATCAAACCCACACCCTCTGGCATCGTCCAACTGTTTAGATCATTTTATTTCCGTTCCAGCAGAATAGTAGCCTGGTACAGAGATCCGCTGGTACAGCACCACAGCCACCATCAAATCGCTAGGTCTGTAATGTTATCCACCCGGACTAAAGATCCTGACATAGAGTGCAGAATGCCATTGGCAGCAAGGCCCAGTGACATCGTAAAAAACACACATTTGGTTTAGAATTCCTGGTTTGCATTGCTTTGTGTATGTGCATTTTCCTCTTTCATGGTTTCAGCCTTCTGTTATGTCAAGCAAAGCACTGCTATGTCTGTTGTTTGCCGTGGAACTTTAGAAAATATATATATATATATATATATATATTTATAATGTGCCCCAGAAAGCCCAATTCATAAAAATATGGCTACAGCCAGCAAGGAAAGGACAACACAACGCAATCAGACATTACAGTGACATTTTTACTGCTGCTGTTTAGGAATAAATGCTATGCCAAACCAAATGACCATGTTCTTTATCTGGTGTTACTGGCGCTTTAAAAACAATTTCAGTGTAAAGACTCTGATTGGATGAGAAGTAGACCATGGAACCATAACTGGTGTGTGACACTACCCACACTGCCCAGGGGCTCACTGTAATCTTCCCACATACTAAAGTGCCAATCTCGATCTTCTATTTGATGCAGTGGTGCAGTTGTTGTGTTATTTAACCACCACTTATGTTGGAATGTTTCATAGGCCAAGCCCCTTCTCTAAGGTACACAAACCAGAAATGCTTTATCATACTTAGTAGTTCAACACAACTATAAATACCCTGCTGCACCAATTAAGGGAATGCGCTTGACATATTTGTGAGTGTGGATGTGGAGACGCAAATAAGATTTAAACTTTAGCACGATTCACAATTAAACAAACGCAAACCCCTTAGGTTAAACTTAGGACAAAAAAGCCAAAGCTGTCATTTATGAACATGTGTAGGAGTGTGTGCTTATAGAACAGCAATCCATCAGTGCAAACTCACATAATTACATTGCAATGAAAGCAGACTCAAATTCACAGTTCATGCCAGTGACCTGCTAGCCTCTCTCTGTTCCCAGCAGGCACCCAAGACATGAGTCCCACTGCCCGCGAGCATGCGGAAGCCCTGCTCCTTGCCTGCCGCTACCTGCCCCCCTCCTTCCTTTCTGCCCCAGGGCAACGGGTTGGCATGTTAGCTGAGGCAGCTCGCACCTTGGAGAAGCTCGGGGACAAACGGACTCTGCAGGACTGCCAGCAGTTCATCCTGGCGCTCAGCAGCGGAACTGCTGTAACTTCCAGCTAGGAGGCGCTACTTTTCAAACCTGGCCCCTTACCCATCTAAAGTGACTCCCAGTTGCTACCAGAAGGCGGAGTGGAAAGAAGAGTTCTTGCAGAAATATATAGACTGAATTACTGAGATATATATAAACGCAGAATTAATCAGTAGCTGCAACACAAGAAGATATTTAAAGACCGAGCCTATATTTTTGCACTTTAATTCAATCTGACAAATAGTTTGTCAGAAGCCTAGATTTTTTTTTTAAATTGCATCAAAAACCACACACGCCATTCCTGGTAGACAGGTCAACATCACTCAAGTGACCATGACCTGGAAAATGGTTGAGAATAGCACACATCAGTCGTAGCAGCAATTCAGCTTCTTCCAACCAATGTGGGCAATAATCTGTAAAAATCTATATGCTGGGGGAACAAGGTATGAAAATTATTATGTCAAATACAAAAGTATATGAGCACTTGGGCATCCTGGGACCATAAACATCCTTTGGAAGGATAATTCCTTGGGCTTCCCTTGGACAACCCTGCTCTGCAAGGAAAATGGCGGCGTCAACATATCTAGAAGCACAAAAACTATGTCTCTGTGCACGCAATTTCCTCAGCAACATGGGAAACCAGATCCCCTTTAAGGGAAATTCTCGCCCACACAAAGGTACCACAACTATTGAGGTGGGTTAACTTATGGGACAGCAAATTAGTAACTTCCAGAGGTGTGCAGTATTTTATATATGCTAAGGTATTATTGTTGGTGTAGTGGGTGTTAACAAATTGATTTTAACCAAGTCTTGGACAATTGTGAGATATTTGAGGATTCCTCAACCTAACAAGTTTTCCCCCTGGCAGCACCAAATCAGTCTTCACGTTATATGCTTCCTGACCAGTTTAAACTTTCCATATTAGTGACTAAAATTTGCTTCAACGAGGGGAAAAATAAATTGTTAGGTTGAACAAGCACAGTCATCAGCATGCTTTTGCATAGACAAAACTGAATCTCTCTTCTCTTAAAATAACTACTGCTTGGGGTACAAGAAGAAGGCAAACATGGTGATCACTTTTTCAGCATTGCGTTGACCTATTGCCAAATCTAATTTAATAAGAGTTAATGGTAGAGTAAAATAGTTACTAAGGACAGCACAGAAACAGTATTGCTTTGAAAGAGCCGTTAAGTCCCCAGTAGCTGTATTTCTGTTTAATTTCCAATGGTAAATAAATGATTCTTACAATATATAGTATTTACTTATTTATAGAGGCTTTGTTATTGCCATTTTCTTACCGAAGCCCCTCCCTCTCTCACCTTGGTATTTAGCGGATCTAAATGGAATCTCGTGTCAGTTGACTTGACCTACAGACAATGGGAATTTGAGAAAATTAAAAATGTAGAAGCAGGTAGACGGTAACTCTCAGAGACTGCACACCTGCAAGTTTCTGATTGGTTATCCAGCCTTCCCGTCGAAATTCACTGACTTAAAAAACAGAAAAACTATAACTCTAAAGTTTCCAGGGGGGACAGTCCTCACAGTAAGGTCACTGGCGCATTATCTACTCATTACTATGCCCCAGCGATGTCACTAACAATGGCACCAGCTATTAGGTAGTGGGCTGGGGGAAAAGTACAGGGACAACCCAAAAAAGTGGACTGTCCTGGTAATCCGAGACACTTGGGGAGTATGAAAATTCCATAAATGCATTTATAGTTACTGTATATTCAAATCCATGCTTATAAAAATTCTAAATTTTAGTTTCAGAAATTGGGCTTTAGGGTTACACTTCCTGTGTATGTATTGTCTAAAGCACCAATGAAAACAATGGGACTGGGGTGAAGTCTGTTTAACAACATGGCTGCAATCAGTAAAAAAAAAATTTTTTTGCTGTACGAGCGTTTGTATTTGAATAACATCTATGCTAATTCAAATGAGATTATTTTATTCACTGGCCCTTAATGACTGAAAACCTGAACTACTGATGGGGAATTAGGTGAGGGATATAAGGAGCTTCCTTAATAAACTGGCTGTAAATTGAAAAAGATGTAAGTAAATAATATATATCTGGTCAAATCATTTATTTAACTGAGAGAGACAGGCGAATTACTATTTGGATGAATTAATACGGAGCTATGTTACACACATTTCGTTGCAGTTTCTGTTGCATGGAACAGCTACATTTGTGAATGTTCTGATGCCACGATTGGCTACAGGCTTATTTAGATATGTTAAACATTTTAAAGCCCTAATTGGCTATTGGTTGCTTCTAGCTTCCCTCACTTAATACAAACTAAACATATGAATGTACAATGCACTGCAGCTCGGTCAAAGAAAACTCCAGGGATGCACCAAAACATTTTGGGCCAGACATTCTCTATACTATATACACGTACCTGCCAACACTTAGACTGTGCGACAAAGTTCAAACATAACCTTTCACGTGCTTTGAATTCTTGCCTCTTTTCATTGACAAAAATAGTTTGTCTCCTACCAGAATAAACATAGCAAGATGGTTGGAATTCAGAAATGACTTGGAGAAAACCAGTATTGTTTGGCAGTATTAACGTTACCAACCAAAATAAACATTCATGGTCAGAACAACAAAAATCAGCCAAACGAAATGGCACAATATCGCTTGGGAAAGAGCCTTAGGAATGCTATAAATAATACTATGAAATCGGGTCATTTGGGTCCCAATCCTATACCTTTTTCCTACATAATAAAACCAAAAATCTTTTAGAGGGATTTCATTAGAAACACTCCTTTTTAAAAGCTAGTAAATATTTGGGCAGATTATTAACACCATTATTGCATGGATTAAATTTCAGGTAAATTATTTATTTTAAGAACAAATGAAATTGTCATTTTTTATTTTTTTAATAAAAAAATAAGTGTGTTGTTCTAAAGCCACGTGAAACGTTCACAGCAAGGGGAAGACTTTTTAGTAAATATATCCCGGGTACTTTCCAAAGAGACTGTGCAATATTGCTCTGTTGAGCTGATACAGTAAACAAAATTCAACCGTAATTAAATCCTGTAGAATTCTGTTATCATTTACCAGGTATGAAAGCCATTCATAACCATGATAAAGCGGGTTCAGAAACCTGGATATTAAAAATATTAAGCTTTATTCTACCTGCCTGGGAATTCACTGGCATTTCCAAGACACAGTTTCTCCTCTTGCTTAAGATTTTGTTGAATCTGCAGCATGCACTATTCCTCCCATGATTCTTTTCTGCCATTCTGTGTATACAAGCATTAATTACAGTTTATATTTAATATTTCATTCCGCCACAATGTGGCTATTTAGCAAAACAAAACCTTAGGAAATAGCTTAAAAACAAAGACATAGTTTGTGGCAAAAAATACAATAAAATCACCACCTACTGTCAGAAACTGGATAGCGTTCACCTACACACAGGACCCGATTTACTTACTGGTAATAAAGAGAAACATATGTCTTAAGCCTCGGTATGTGAGAATATCAAGTAAAATGCCTGGCTGCTTGATGACGGTCAAAGGAAGAATCTTAATGCATTTGTACATATTTCATCCAAATAATTCAAACCTGTGTAAATTCTTACTTAATCCAGTTTCTGAAGTCTGTAAATGATTTCGTTTAATAATTGTCAGGTGAAAATAAAAGAACATATGACTTAAGTGAGTTTTACATTACATTGAGAAAGTTTTTATTCACTAAGGAAATAACGAGTCCCAGCGTTTTTAAGACTCTATGTAATCGGGGGAGCCTCTGTTAATAACGAAATATCTATTTCTAGGCAGTATTTGAAGATCGGCCCCCTAACGCATTTTCCACCATAGTTTCACACCATGTCACTTCCTCTCACGTTTATATAGAGCGAAGCACAAAGGTTTTATAATAGGCTGTGTTTTTTTTTAAATATTCTTTTAAATGTAATCAGGTTTATTAAGCATTATGCACTATTATAGCTTTCAGACATTAGCGGGTGGCACATTAGAACAGATGGGCTTTCTAAGCTACTGGGTAAACCCATTATGTACTTGTTGTTATAAGCAGCAAGCTACAAGCCTCACTACAAAAGCCTGGCTTCGGTCAATGTCCCAACAAGGGAGTAAATTGCTATTTTAAGGGGAAATCTCATAATGTATTACTTCTACTTTATTTTCTTAGCGCTAAAATGTGTTTTTTTGTACAGAGGATGTATTAAAAGATGTTTATAATTTTCTTTTATAAGGAAAAAAAATAAAGTAGCTTTTGGCTTTGAAAAACCAAAATGTAATTTCATGTGTGGTTTCTTTTGCTGTAGCAAAAAAATAAAATAAAAAAAGACTTATTTGTGTTGTAAAACAGCGTCACAGTGACAAGGCAACGCGTGTTCTTTTACTTGCTGTTTGCCGATTGGAGGAAAGGGAGAGGCCCCAATAATCATCCAGCAGCCAAGTACAGTGTGTAGGTATAAGAATAGATCACATGAAGTCAGCATAAACACAAGATATGGGGAAATTGCCACAAGGTGATGAGACTCGAGAGAGTAAAAGGGGATTGAAAATAAAATAAGGGGTTATCTGGGAGGCAAATTAGGATGGGGCTGGTCAAATCAGGAACACGAATCTTAAAATAAGTGCCTCACCATAAGGCACTTGTGACTGGTATAAGTTATCCCTAAAGGCAAAGCTTTATCATAGATAACATATTTGTAAGCCCTTTGTTACACTATAACGCCAGTTTCAAAGCTCCAAGGGGTTGTGTGCAACCACCAGTTCAAGAGAATGGGCCACCATGTGTTGTGGTTTTAACCACATTCAGTAAAACCTTGCCCTTTCAGCTCATTGATTTCATTTTTTTTTATACTGGTAAGTTTTCAGCTGAGCTGGTAAAACGGTATCCGTGGTTTCCTGTGGGATAATCCACACAGGCTATTGTGTTTTGCTCCATAGACAAATAATGAGTTTAATGAAAAACAGCTCAGTTACAAAACAGCCAGTGTGACCGTGAGATGCACTGAAATAAACCGCAGTATTATGATGGCGCTGTGAGGTCATTTAGTGAGGTAACTCTGGGCAGTGCTGATCAGACCAAGGTCAGTATACACAGGCACAGGTTTCTAGATTACATAAAAGGATAAACGTTTTTTCTTTACTACTCCACAAACAAAATCATACGCAATAAAAAAAAACAAAAAAAAAAAACCAAGATTTGTTCTTTGTTATTTTATTCACATTCCCAACAGCCTCTTTAACTCTTAAAGAAAATAAACATCTTTTAGAAAGCTCAGGACACACAGTCTTCAGTGTGAAGCATTTTTTTTTACTAAAAAGAACACTAGTTTTAACCTTTCAGTTGCCAGAGGCACAATCAACAATGGCATTGCTAGCCCTGCTGGCAGCAAACTGGTTAAACATTTACAGTCTTTATATATTATATATATGTATACACACATATATATATATATATACACACGCACACACACCAAAAAAATGAGGCATTATCCGCACTTTTGACCTTCGACAATTGTATGTACATCAGGGACTGAAATTGCCACGGATGGCACTACTCAGGTTGTTTAGTGGTTAGCTGATATTTCAGGACCTTGCTCCGTAACAGTGGAATACAGCCCTGTGCGATGCCAAGTTAAGCAGCGCCCCCTAGATTAACAACAAAGAAAATGACAAATGGCTGGTGCGACTAATGATTCATTGGCCAATTTGGAAGGTCACTTGTCAATCACAAAGGTCAGCGGATTTGAAAAAAAAAGTCCAAAGTCACCTTCAAAAGATGAGCAGTCAATGGCCGTATAATTCTATTTAGATATTTTTTTTTTATTGCAGCTGAGCTCTGAAATCTAGAACGTCCTGGGTTAAGAAGTGTTAGTGCTCTACCTTTACACACAGTGATCACATAAGGGATTCTGGTGATCTGATCTCCGGGAGCAATGGTATTCATTGTCCTTTAGCCCACAATGCGCTTGCCTTGGGTACAAGGTCCGTAAGGGCCTGCCAACGAGACTGAAACGACTTTACAGAGTGAAAGGAGGCTGTGCAGAAATCGAGAAGGAAAAAAAAAAAGTGATGCCAATCATTAGGACGGCGTTTAAATGTTAGCTCCGTGGGCCACCAGATGAATTTTCAGGCACGTAGCCACTCAGACCTACATTAGCTGTCCTTGCAAGTTCTACAAATCAATGTTGTTAAGAGTGACTTCAATGGTGAAACGCGACTGTAGCGCATGTCAGTTTGGAACACATTCCAGATTCCTCAAGCCCTTCCAATGCCAAGCAATGCAGTCTCCCCCGCGAGCTCTCTGCACGCCAGATTGTCCCTTTAAAATCACTGTTCGAAACAACAAACACTGCTGAAGCCTACATTAAACACAGGCCTTTATGTGCCTAGAGGCCGAGTATTGGAACACTACAAACAGTGGGGGGATTTCGCCGTTTGTTCGTTTTCAAGGGCAGAATCGGAATGGATTTTACAAATCGATCTGCGTTTGCTTTACAACCGTCTCCAGCCAGAAGCGTGTGATGCTCCAAAAAAATCTGCCAATAGAAATAAGCTCTGCCAACCGGCATTTGAAATTTGACTGAAGTTCGTTGAAAATACTGTGGCAAAAAATTTCCATTTTTAATAACACTTTAGGGTCGGAGCATGGCCCCTCCACAATTAAAGGCAAAATAAAAATAAAAAGGCTGGAATTTTCCATTTGAAGGCTAGCTAGCTGTGTAAAGGGATCTAATCAAATTGATACTGAATTACACAGTAAAACATGGGCGTAGAGAGCTCTAATCCTTGATAACAAATCCATTTGCTTGACTGTTCTGCATAATATCACTCCACGCCTGGAACTCACTTCGGGGATTCCCATAATCCCTCTTCTCTGCAACCTCTGACCTTCTGTATCCAATGCAAGCCAGAGTATGCCTGTTGCACTGAGGATGTGTCTGCATCCCTGCACTGTCCAGACCATCAGCCGAGCCTGACACCACACCAGATACAAAGGCGACTGGATGCGCAAGGCCGCTGCGCCTCTCTCACCGGCAGGAAGGTCGCGAAATCGCCGAGAGGTGAACGAAATAACTTTGGGGTGAGATGACGGTGACAAACGTGGAGCAAATAGTTACACCAAGTGTTTCTGAAAAGGAAGTAAAAAAAAAAAAAAAAGTTATTTGAAGTTACTACTTTAAATTCTAGGGCTGCCATAAGAGAAGCCTGGGTTACTGGCACTGTTTACGTTTCACAGCGCACACAAACATTTACAATTCAGCGCTGACAAGACTAAACTCCGCTGGAACTGGGTACATATGGCAGCCCTGTTATAATTCAATTCACCTTGAAGGACCAGTAACACCATAAAAACTCTCATATGGGTTGGCACGGCAGCTATTTCCATACGGCATTTGTAAAAATGTTATCAATGATGTTAAATGAATGTTATTGCTTTCTGGTTTTTATCTTTACTGATAGCAGCCATGTTGTTGAACAGACCTCATCCAGTCCTACTGTTTTCTTGGGGGGATTTAGATAATACATATTCATCCAGCCCCAGAAAGCACTTTTTTTTTTTAAAGCGAAAGCTCATACTTAATAGCCCAAATTTAGAATTTTTGGAAGCACAGACTGAATATATCATAACCATAAATGCATTGGAGGCATTTTACATTTTTTTGGTGTTACTGTTCTTTTAAAATAACCTTTATTTAGTCTTTTTCTGCATTCCTAATTAAAACATACTGGCACAATGTTAGACTGATGGTTGTGTATAACACCTACATGATACATACAAATGGAAATGACAGTAAATCGCACTAGTACCCAGTTAATATATGGAACGTAACTGTATATTGAACATTTTACTCCTGCCAATAATGCAATAACACTTACAGGACATTTAAATGCTCTTGATTTGCCATTAAGTGGTGTAAGATTAAGCAGAAAACACATTTATTAATGCATTATTCATCCTGAACACATTAATGCATTCATTTATCAGTAGGGGGCTGTCTAAGTCTTTTTACCCATCGCAACCAATCAGCAGTTAGCATTCACTGTTCTAGTGCAGCCAGCGTAAAGAATGCTATGGTTGCTATGGATTATTAGAGCAGGGCAAATGTTGCACCAATTCTACTCATTGTGCTTTGTTAAATCTTAGCTATGTAAAGGGCCTTAAGCTTTCCTAATTTAATTAGAATTTAATTCTACCAATAGAATCTCACCCCGGTAACATAACCATTCTTTCAAGCCACCCAAACCGAACACACGCTCTTTAAAAAAAAAAGGAACATTTTATACTGTGGAACTCTACTCCCACCACGTGGTCACAACTGGTATTGGATTCCTAATAGCACGGTTTATTTTGAAGCTGAATTTGTGAAATTTATAGTTTTCAAGATTGTGATAATTAATACGTTTGACAGCCCCCCCCCAACTACCCAGCATCTTTCCCGCTCTTCCCCCCCACTTCACCTGCACCTCTAAACAGATGACTGCTTTGCATATTTTTTTCTCTTTGCTCTCTCTATTTTTCACCTTACATACTATGTTAATCTGTAGGATATATGGGAATAAAAGCATGTTGTTATTGTAAGCTATAGCAAATTCTATAGGCTCCACAGTCTGCTACAGCTTAAATTATACAAGTAATTTATCAACTGGGTCAATCATTTACAGAGGTCTAGTAATTCATAGTAACCAATCAGCAGGCACTGGGAGCTAAAATAATAAAAGCTGCCCTCTGATTGGTGGCTATAGATTACTAGACCTGGGCATGCTTTGCCCTTGTTAATACATTACCCCATGTGGTACTGCCATGCACTATGTTTCAGCATGCAGGTGGAAGCATTTCCTCTTATTACGTTCCTATTTTCTTCTTTTCTTTTGATTCACACAGTAGAGCACAGGCAGCCCCCCCCCCCCCCCAAATAAAGATATCTTAGAAAGACACTTGTCAGAAATTAGCCCAATAGAATAGATG
>JAKJJM010017403.1:0-11536 GCA_021901965.1 Pipa carvalhoi | reverse complement strand
CCACTAACTGTATATAAGTGAATAATACATCCCTTTCTATGTCTCCCTGTCCCTAGTTCATCCTCACAATGTTCCACTAACTGTATATAAGTGAATAATACATCTATTTCTATATCACCTTGTCCCTAGTTCAAGTTTAGTTGTAGACAAATTTAGTCGCACTTGCCATTGTCACTTTATGAAGAAATAGTCACCTTGCCACATTGGCGGAGCCCTGTCATCAACCCCCCCCATCAATACAGCACTCTAATGTGGCGAAGTCAAACAGGTGAATTCAGAGCATTATGCCTTGTCGAATTCATGACTGTGACTGTCTCTGCCATTTACTGAATATGCGAAGTACCTGTGCATGTGCATGCAGATCACAAATTTTCTCAATAAGCAAACATAGGGAATGTCATGTGTATACCAAGACTTCAAAATACAGAAACACAACTTCACGAGCTAGAGGAAATATCGTAAGTTTAATTAGCGAGACTGTATTTAAAACAAAGGGAACACACCAGTAAAATGGACTGGAGCACCCAGAGTCCGAAATACCTCCACAGAGGTAAAGTACATAAAAGACAAACACATAGGAAGTGCAAGGTAGTAAGCCCTCTAGAAGAACTAAGGCGTACGAGTGCGGAAACAGGAACATAGTGGCTAAATCAAAGTGGATGTGGGCTCTCTATATCACAGTGGGAGTTGGCACTGATTAACTCTGAGACGCGGAGTCTAAGGAGGGCCAGGTGTTCACCCTAGACCCCCGCAAGGTGGTATGGCCTTTGCGGCAGGAACCTCCCAGGTCATGGCCCTCAGGTTAATCCCCGCACTGGTGGCAGCTGGAACAAATACACATGGGAACACTGGTAGAATATTGGAACAGCTTAACAATAACATAGGAGGCATTACTTAGTGCAGCGTAGATCGAACGTCACTCACAGCAACCCTGGGCACCCAGAAGACAGCAGATCCTGAGAACAACGAAGAGTATTAGCTCTTGGCTCAACACTGTAGAAACCAAACGGAGAAGTACTTGAAAAGGCTGTGGTGCTAGCTGTGCAGAGACTTCCTTTAGTTGCTGCAGAACCTCTTGGCAGAGACACGTGGAGCTGATCCCTTTAAGATTAACTTGGCAAGGCTGAATGCTGTAGGACTTGGAACAAACAGGCAGTTAGAATAGCAAGGCAAAGCAGAGTACAAGATCAAACGCCAGGCAAACGATTCACAAGCTTAGTGTAATCGCAGCGTTCCCTTTTAAATCTCCCGCTGCTGACGTCACTCGTGACGTCAGTGGCCACTGATTGCCCGCAAACCCGGAAGAGCTGGGCTACACGGAGACCCAGCGCTAGCAAGCTGTCAGATACAGCGCAGTCACGAGCGGAACAGCTATAGGGAAGCTGCAGCTCGTGACAGGGAAGTGGCAATAAAGTGTGAATTTATAGCTATATATGACTATTCAAACTTTAGTCAAAAAGACCCTTAGCACTCTTGGGGCGGTATTTATTAAGCCCGAAAAGACTCCAGTCGAGTCTTTTCGGGCTTAATTTGTGCAGTCCCGATTTCCACATTATGGAAATCGGTGTTTCTCGATTTCCACAATATGGAAATTGGGTATTTGTACCGAACCGTAGCCATAAGTTATAATGGTTATGGTATTTTTCGGTACAAATACCCGATTTCCAGATTATAGAAATCAAAAAATGCCGATTTCCATAATGTGGAAATTGGGATTCTCGCAGGAGGATAACCTCCCGCGAGAAAGTCGGAAAGACCGACTTTACTAAATACCGCCCTTGATGTTATTTACCTTAATTTAAGGCTGCCATGGTTTGCGATCCCTCCAGCTTGACGAGTTGGTAGATTGAGTAACAGTTTTAGATATGCTGGGGAGCTACAGTAAAACCTCATGCAATGTAGCAACCATTATTCTCACCCAGGACATCTCAGCTAATTAGGCCTAGAGAACTGGCATTGGCTTCTCTTTGCAATCATTATCATCAAAGATACAAAGACCTTGGATTATGTTCTGAGTCTCAGGAATTCATGCTATTAAATTGTATTTAACTTCACATTGAAGCATTTGATAGGTCAGTAGGCCTAATACTGCCTGGGTAATCCATAGAACTGAAACTCTCACGCCCTTTTCTATATTTAATTTTTTTTTCTGGACTACTATATTAAACTTGTTTTCCCTTAAAAAACAAGACATTGTCCTTGGCATAAGAAACACCAGGTCAGTACAGTTCACAACAAGTTCAAATCATTTTTTATTCATTTGCAACCCCTTTTTTAAAGGAAGTAATAATTTGGATTATTCCATTAAAAGACCTGTAACCAAAAATATAAAAATGCCCATTTGGATTAGCATGGCAATTATTCAAATACAGCACTTAAAATGTTATCTTCAAGGTTGAATTCATGAGTTTTATTGCTTTATGTTTGTTTTTATTATTAATGATAGCAGCCATGTTGTTAAACAGACTTCACTCAGTCCAATTAAATTGCTAAATAGCCTGAACATAAATTTAGAATTTTTGGAAGCACAGGTAGAAAAAATAATAATGATAAATGCATTGAAGGCATTTTAATTTTTAAGGGTTTCTGTCCTTTTAATTTACGTATAATCTCCTCTATGGTCATCACTGTATTGTAATTGTATTTGTTCATTTATATAGCACTGATACACTGTTCTATTTATTCTGAATTAAAATATATGCATTTTTCATAACATTTTCTTCTAAACACGCCATTTTATGCCTGTGTACAGGTCTTTTATCTCAAGCACTGTGCAGATAAGCTCAACACTATGCAGTGATTTATACCAGGGTTCCATGGGCTCCTCGGAACTGGGCTGCCTGATGGTAACGTGCGCACACATAGCGCGTCACCATCATGCGTCCGTCAGCACACATTGGCCCGCCTACCCGCACACCAGGCCGTGAAACCTTTTCTGGGTCTGGGGAACTGGTCCCCGATCCAGAATAGGTTGGAGACTGCTGATTTATACAATGGCTACTTTATGACACCCTAGCCTGCACCAACCTATGGGTCTATAGCTTTCTGGAAAGCCTGTATCACACTCATAAAGTGAGATGGATCACCTTGTTGAAGAAGAAGCAGGGAAATCATCATGTATGCAAGCACAAAAGGGTATATATAACTTAAAAAGTATTAGACATTTTTTAGTGCTCATCTACTTTACAAAACAATATATACTGGGATAACATTGTCAATGTAGTAGCTATCATAGTAACTTACTTCACTCAGTCCCAGTCTCCTGGTGCTTGTAATTAGCCCACATGATTATACACAGTCTAGAACCAGGCTGGCCAGATACAAATTAGTTTACCAGTATGTTTTAGTATTGTGGGAGGGATTCAGATGTCTTAAAAGAATCTACACGTTCATAGGGAGATACTAAGTTACATCTCCAAAAAGGTGTCCTATTGCAGACAACATGGAAAGCAAAGTGGTGATTGTCATGTAAATACTATATTTTATCCTCAAGGTAATATAATCATATTGCAAATAATATTTTTCTTCATGAAAAAGTACAAACCTCACAGAATGCTGCGTATATAAATTGAATATTAAAAGTATTTGTAACATTTCACAAAATTTCTACCTTTTATTAGATGCTTTTTATTAACTAATCTAGAGTTTTCTGGGTTAATGATAGTATAAAACAAAGCAAACATGACACTAGACTTTGTACACAGAAAAGGTCTTATCTCGGACAACCCTTACAAAGTGTAGTTTTCAAAAGTAAAGAATTTAATAATAAGAGGATGTGTAGTGAAATAGATGGAGAGGAACCAGCCAACTCAGCAGTTGGCTAATTGGAGATTACAATGGTGGAGTAGCTTGAAGCACATACTTCTACAAATGTTCTCTTGGACAATGCATTTAAGAAATGGGAATTGGGTAGGACCAGCTGGGATTGTTAGAGAATTAACCGAAGTCAGAAGCCCATGAATGATGTAAAGAAGTAAAAGGGAAGTGAAGGTTAGGATACAATTCAATCTAAATTAGGCAGACCATTCATCAAGAATGAAAGAATTCTGAGCTTCTTTTTATACAGGAAATAGTTAGTAATGTTCACTCCTATTGACATTAAAGCTGTGTCTGGTCTTGGGAGTATCTATAGGTACACATTGCCAATATCATTGTAAAGTAAACCCACATCATGTATCCATTCTCAATCCTCAGTCTACAAATGTTTTACACTGATTATTCTGAATTAAAATGTATGTACTGTATATTCTGGAGTTAAGCAGATGAAGATTAACTTGTTTGTGGTTATCCACACAGTGGAGTAGATTTATAAAATGACACATGCTGCATTTTGTTGCAATATAAAGTTGCATTACTTCAAACGTGAATGCAGTAAATGTCACATAGTTTGAGTTTAAATCACCTTTGCTAATTTTTGAATGGAAAGTCAAAGTGTAAAAATATATACATAACAATATCTCAGCTATGTTACAATACAAGTTCAACTTTCTCTGGAATTAACTATTAGTCGCTGACCCTCACTTTTTCAAATATTTTACAAAACTCATTATTTATTATTTGTCACAATGTAAAGTATTATAAATACGGAACCATGGCATTATTTAGTACAAGTCTTTTCCCCCTTTCTAGAGCTACTATTTCTGGCATGGTCAAAAATTAGTGCTACTAGTACACTTACTTAGATTGTAAGCTCTATGGGGCAGGGACCTCCATCCTCTTGTGTCAATCACAACCTGGCACTTAAAGTGATTTTATGGTTGTAAGTTACTCACTTGTACTGTATAATGCACTTTTCCCATGTCTGTCTTGTGTTTGTATTGCTGAATTGTACAGCGCTGCGTAAATTTGTAGCACTTTATAAATAAAACTATATATACCTGTACATACATACATACTTGCGCCAATATTGGCTATTTAAAAAAGTTTTTAATCGCCATGTCAAAAGTGACTTTTTGATGCTGATTCCCTCTTATGGAAGAATGAGAGATGTCAACAGCATAAAAAAGCATTTTCCCATCATGCTGCATAGTATATTGTAAATTGTATTGTATATTTGTATATTTTCTTTTTAGATTGAAATTAGATTTTACTGTACCCTACGGAGGAATGGCATATAAGAACATGCTGCATTTTGGGGAACTCGTTTGTATAATTTTCTTTCATGATTATGGCTCTGGTGTTAATGGAAACTAGGTAAAGATTAAAGAAAATGCAAGCATATAATTAAAGCATTTGTTAAATCACCTTAACAATCACACTGAGTGCAAAGTCTATATAAATTTAAAATGTGCAATCACGTGAAAATAACCTCAGTGTGACAAGAATGTGAATGGAAGTCAAAACAGTGGCTTGATGCACATTTAAAATGGAAGGAACTGATTTTAATTTTTTTCCTTTTTATTATGTTAATATCTTTTTATGTAACTATGGCTAGACATGTTTATGACTGCACCATTCGGGTTTTAGTATTCCTATGATTACCATACATTCCCCAAAACTATTTTTAACTATGCTGAAGATATATGAAATTTTAATGAAACATTAATTGAAAGGGTAGAAGTTGTGTAGACTTAACTCGTTAACGATAAAAATTCCCATTACTATTAGCAAGATGAAAAGGAATTATTATTCAACAGCTACTGAGAATCTGCAGGTTGCAAGTGCTTAGGCCTATTACATTTGACTAAAGTAATGGATTTGTTAACCAAAATGTGAGAACAGGTAAGGACCAACTTCAGCGCCCATAGCCAGCCAGTGATTAACAGTATTAGTCATGGATGTTAAACATGTGGCTAGAGGTCAAATGAAGCCCCTAACACTATTATTTCTGGCCTGCATGGCAGCAGTGTTTCAAACACCCTTAGGATAACAGAGAATAGACTGAAAGAAAAGCATTCTGCCCAATGATGTAGAGTGAGCCTCTGAAGAACCTACAATGGTGGTCATGCTTCTCCCTCAAACTGTTTCCTTATCTTATGCGTACACATAAGCGCTGTGCACAGGTAAGAAAGCAGTGTTTGGTGGCAGTGCAAGAAAATTAATAGAGTTGGAGCATATCTAATGAGGTCCATCAACTTTTTTGTATTTGCAGCCCATTTACCTGGGTGAATTTGAGACCCCTGTTGTAAGCATTCTGCATTCGACTACTTCATTATTTATAAACCAAACCAGCATATTCAGGTATATAAGATACACTGAGAAGATGGGCACTCTTCTGGGATTAGGAAACTCTTTCTTACTGAGTTCCTAGGAAGTATATGCGTGGATGTAGTTGACAGAGCAAAACAGTGGGAATGTAGGATGCTGTTTCTGGACAAGGGGATGATAATGAAATTAGATATTGAGGGTTATGTGTCTGCAATTATGTATGTGTTCAAATGTCAGTGTAATGTGTGACATGTTGCTGTGACTATGATCACATGACAATCATTCCTGTTTGTTACTCATATGGTAAAATGCAGTGTGTGCTTCATGTTGCTGAAGATGTTAGCTGGGGATAAGTGCAGCCTGTATGTTAAAAGAAAAGATATGCATGGCAGCTCATCCCCACCAAGCATGGGGTAGTCCCCTAAAAGTGGCTAATGGAAATCCTTCCCTCAGAAATGACTATAGTGTGAAGTGTGGAAACATCTAAAGAGGACCCTACTAACACCATAATAAAACATAGAAAGAAACCTACAGATATATTTCTTGTTGCATCTGCTGACTACTGCTTGCAATAATATATCCTCTTTCCTGCAGCAAGCCTTGCATCAGATACAGACTATCATTACAGCTCCACTGGTGAGCCCATGCGCATTATCACAATCATTCATATGGCAATCAGAATTATAAGCTAAACCAATGTCTTTAAGAAGCAGGCTTTAGCTTTTTCTTCCTTAACACCCTCTGGTGTTCTACCATTGAAGCCTGTGGGTAATGAAGGCATTATTGTTTAGGGATGACCTACAGTCTTCCCTTCTCTAGCTGCACCTTTAAAGCATTGACTCTCTTCTAGCCAATCCCAGATTTCTCCACCACAGTCTGACCATGCAAGGCTACTACTACCTACAGTCCCCTGCCTAACCCCAGATACCTAAAGTAGGTTTAACCCATTTAACTTACAGCTTCACTTCTACTAGCCTCTGCTTCTGGACTAACCCGCATAGTATTTAAGTTTTCAAGCCCCTGAATCAGAATTAACTCTTAAATCTCCAGTACTATGTATCACAGAAAAGCTCTTTAGATAAATTCTCCCATCCCCAAAGCTGTCACTTCTCTGTCAGCCACTTGCATTAGTAAACCATCGAGTCTCACAGCTGCCTCCCTTCTGTCAGCCCCCTGTAGGATTATCTCCTTCAGTCCCACAGCTGCCTCTTCTATATTAGCCAGTGAATAGTTAAGTCATATAGTCCCGCAGCTGCCTCCTGCAACTGCACTTATGTATTTACTTTTCTAAGACTTTACCTTATGCATTCTATAGTAACACATTAACATACATAAAGGTGCATTGGTAGCAGTCCAACACTGTGTAACCAATAGGAAAGACTCTGTACAAATCAACTACAATCCTGATTGATTCATACAAATGCTTTAAAAATCAATTGAAGATCAAGGGGGAACAAATATTTTGGTGAATGTGTGTGCTTAGGGGCAGGGCTACAGTGCAAGGGACCAAAATGCAGGATGAGCACCGGGGTCCCTTCCCTCCCACAGTGCCGCTCCCTTTAGCGACCCCCCAAGTCCAAAATTGGAATCTGGAAGAGTAGGCACTGGGTACACACACTGCTGTTCTAGAGGAGTCTTGGCTGGGACTGCTGGGAATTCAGACCCAGTTGCTATCATGACTGCCGCAACCCCTGTTGTTACGTCACTCTGTGCTAACCACAATTTAGAGAACCTGCCCTCAAACTAAAGCCTGAATAGTTCTAGTTTTGGGTAAAGTACATACTGCTCCACATTCTTTGGCATAGGATCAGCTTCCCCTCACCCCCACAGCACCAATTAAGACTTACCAGGGTCTGGAGGGACATCCCCCCACAAATTCCACAGCTGTAGAGGAGCATCAGTGATTGTGGCAGAGTGGAGGCTCATACCTCTGCTGCAAATCCTAATAGGGCAACAACAAGTGGAAATCAGACCTCATTTCAAAACAAGACTTAGGTCTCTTTCACAACACTGTACTGTGTACCAATAGAACCAATTCAGTAGGCCCAACTTCTTGCAGTCATTACATAGTTATTTCTGGCAGTTGCATTTAGTAGTCACAAAAAGCATAACTGCATGGAAAACACAGTAAGTCATATGAATGACATGCACCTGATATGAGTTTGGTGACAGACCCTTGCAAATGCAGTCAACATGGTAGTATAAACCAACCAGCCTTGCCACCCTTTGTTTGTTAAATTCATTTGCTGCAGTTGTATGCACTTTTTATTGCAGTTTATCATACTAGGGATGGATAAGAGAAATGCTCCTGTTCATCAGATATATGCATAATCTGCCGGTTACCATGACTACTTCCATCAGATAACAGAGCAGAAGAATACCCCTCCACAGTAGGTCAATCTTATTAAATGATTTGAATAAAGTCAGCTTCCATAAAATTGTTTAATCACTAAAGGGGTTAAATTGCATTTTATCTGCAGTCTGTCAGTATTACAGAGGGAAAAAAAGCTTTTCACAACTTTGGCTAATTTGCACTCCATTCACTTTCACATGAAAACCCATCAGGACTACTAAAGGACTGTTCTGCAATTGACCTCATTCAATGTCAGAGTGATATACTGGGAAAAAGGCCAGTTTTTACAATGCCAAAAAGAGCAAATTGGATGAAAGTATTGTCCTTCTTATGCTCCATTTTATTGCTGCAATACCAGACTGGAACTAGTTAACTTTCACTATTTATTCAGGTGTGGTTTGGGGTTTTCATTTTAAATGTAAGTCCCTTAAATAAACTGCACAACAGACCATGTTATTCCTTTATTTATGAATTTATATATAAGATGAGATATCTTGGCTTAGTCACTTACAAAGTACATCAGTCGAATATAACCATATTTGTCACCAGTAGATGGTGCCATTCTGTTGTTTACTGTGTAAAATGCATCACCTGAAGAAAAAATGTGGCATATTTAAGGAGTGGTCCATTATCTCCACTTTTTCTATTGAATGTAGTTGACTTGAAAGATTCTATTTTATTCCTAAAAAGTGGTTGGAAAGGACTATTCTATTTATTTTTCAGTCCAACTAGGGAGGGAAAAGATTTCTGGCTTACCATATATGTAGATATAGGGGGAAATTTATAATGGTCATTTTAACCTATTTACCGCAATTCGATCTGTTTCGCCGCTTTTTGCCACGTTATAGCTGTTTTTTCCATTACAATGCATTTTCTTTTTCCCTCAATTTATGTAGCGCTGAATAAAATGTATTGATATTGAAAAAGATCAATACTGATAAATATCGATGCATTAATACCGCTACACTTTACATTACTTTCAAATGAGCTCCTTTTTGATATCAATATCGCTGATCTTTTCGATGTGGACTTTGAAAAAAAATGTTCCAAACCATCTCCTTAGAGAATAATGTGGTTTCCCTCCCTCAACCAGACAAACACTTTTCAGCAATAAGAATTGTCAGAATGGGTTTAATGGATATTGATATCGGCGATATCTATTTTTTCAAACTAATTAAAGATATATTGATATCGATATATCAGGAGAAAACCTTTTCTAGTTTTATAAATATCCCCCCAAGATTCATAGAGCACTGGCAGATAGAGAAATACCAGTGGTCACATTTTCACACTGGAAGGGATAAGAACACAATGGGATGAGGCATGTAGACCTAGAAAGGGATTTTATAAGTTTACATTTGGAACTGATTGTCCTTTGTGACGTGGCTTGGGATTTGGACAGTTGGGCTTTATATCCTGGCTGGTTCATCCTAAACTCTTTATTTGAACAGATTAGCAGTCATGAACCCATAATGTTGCACAAATGCTAGACTATGCCTAACAGGTTTGCTTATGTCCAATTGCAACTATACATCAATAACACAGTGCCCCAGTGGGTGAGTGATTAAGAACTGCTTGGCTTTAGAAGGTGATAACATTTTAGAAGCTCGTCTCGTGAACATGGTAAAGTATAGTCTTATAAAATTCATGATATCTTTAGTATCTACAAGGCAATGAATGACTATACAATATATTCCATAACAATTATGGATCAATAGTCTCCTGCTCTTTTAAGGAAGTTTAGAAAAATATAAAATGGCATGCTTCTTAAACTACAGTTTTGGCATCTGCAAACTATTTAGAAAAATGGAAACCTGAATGCACAAAATCCATAAAAAAATATGACAATTGATTAGACAATTAAACAAAGTGGGGAAAACAGATGCCATTTTTACAATGACCCTTTTGCCCTCTGGTAAAAGTAAAGGTCATAAAATGAGACAAGGAACCATATTTTTCTGCTGCAAACAGCAAGTGCAGCCATTGTAATATATATATATATATATATATATATATATATATATATTATATCTAGAATTCAGATAAAAATTTGGAAAAGTAGATTTATCAGGGGCCAAAGCCTTTTGTACCAATATTTTTCCTGAAGCAATGCAGCAATACATATTCAACCTTTCCTTATTATTGTGTTCTCTAGAGCAGTTGGCACCATCATGGTCTAACTTGTATCATCTTCTCACTCGCCTTTCTTCGGTGCCCTCAGGTCTTCTCATTTCCCCTTCTCTCTCACAAATTCTGCCCATGTCCGCACCCTCATTAATCAATGTCAAGTGACTGAGTGTACAACAAGAGCTGCATTCTTCAACTGCCCCCTCAACCCTCATATATCCCATTGTTCCAAAAAACTGATTCAGATGGCAAGAAAACAGCCTATACAGCACATAAAGGAGATGAGACAAAAATGAAAAGAATCAAGTGAAAATAAGGGAGAGAGAAAAGAGGAGGCATTTTTCCCCCTGAAACTCTCAAATACAACACAATGATAATTTTAATTATTCATACATTTATGAAAACAAGCATTGAAAGGAAGTGTAAGATGGTCTTTGTCTGTTTCTCTATCCCTTGTCTCTTGTTTGGACTTAACCTTTACTGTATCTTGGGCAAAGCAGTTCAGCTCTCACAAAGAACAGATTTTTATTTGCCTGGGAAAATATTTCCTCATCCTTATGTATGAAAAATGAAGTGAAGGTATTTTTGTGCTGATGTGGCATCTACTTCATCACGAGGAAGAATATGCTGTTTGCCCATCAGATGCAAAAACAAATCCGGTAACACTGCATTCCTTGGCAAATTCATTTTAACCCTACTAAAACTCATACAGGAAATGGGTAAACAAGTCTCCAAGTGTCATAACTTTGCTGGCCTGTTAGAGACAAGCTATTATTTGAAAAAAAAAAGCATGTGTGATCTTTGAAATTTGTGAAAGGAGTCATTGTATCAAACATTAAATCAAAAACATGAGACGTTATACTGTGCTTTAGAAATGTCAGAGGAACCAATCTTCTGTTTCTTATTGGC
>JAKJJM010017379.1:0-11573 GCA_021901965.1 Pipa carvalhoi | reverse complement strand
AAAAAAAAAAGTGTGACGTAAGAAATTAGAGTATTCATGTTTTATTAAAACATTAAAAACAAAATGGCAGGGCTGTGTAACAGTCCATGGGCTAGAGGAGCCCCTCTAAAAAATTTTTTTTATGGCCTCCAGCCTGCCTATGGGAGGGAGGGGGAGAGCAGTCCTAAGCCTGTTTTCTACAGTGCCATAGTCGTCCCTTTCAGAATGAAACAAAGGACTCCAGTTGCCAGATGATAAGCCCTTATTAATGTAAACAAATTTTTGCTATGTATTAAGGATATAAAAGTATGAAATGACAGAAAAGTCACAATATCTGATGTCAAACTGCACTACTAGATTTATTGAATTGTATAGGAAAACAATTTATGGCAGCATTATGCGTCTATATCTTATGTGATATTGTAGTGCAAATGCTTACTGGTGACTGCTGAATGTGTGTGCATATACTGGGGTAAAAGTTTTGTCTTAACTGTTTTTTTAACTCAGATATAGTCATACAAGTTGCTTTCATTTAATATTGTGATTGTTAAAAAAAAGGATGTTGGTTAGTGTTGGAATTAAGGTTGGAGTAAAAACTGAAGCCATGGATTTTATCAAGGCTTCTCCAATATTCTGGGCATCTGGTCACTGTCTGGGGAAGACTGACAGGCTGATGTTGAAATCATTGGAGATAACTGGCACAGATGGGGATATTCTGTCCGAAAAGATTTAGAAAGGTCTTTGTTCATTAAAGAGTATATAAGCTGGAGGCCTTTTATGTGCAGACACAAGCTTCACCTGTAGAGTGGATGCACTACCCAGTGTTTTATTCTCCTGGCTGGAAGAAGTAGGAAGTGCACACATTTATAATATGCAATTACTGTGGTGCAGGGCCCCAGGTGCATGTTACATGGCATATATGAAGTGTTGCCATGGATGATGAGGTCAGCTTTTTCGGTGATGTATCTTGCTTGAATGTATAATCTAATCTGAAATTTGTGTTTTTATATACTCAGTGTGCTTAATATGTAAGTTCCATGTACATCATATTATTCTTTATAATAAACTACATTTGTAATCATTAAATGTTTAGAGTGATTTCTTTGGTATCTGCTGATTAGGTAATACAGATATGTGACTAACTTTGCTGTTGTGTTCATTGGGCATTATACACATTTTAATATCAATAAAATTAGCATGTAACAGTGCCACAGACCAAACAATACATTCAAGTGATGCTGTAATTACTGCCTAGCTTCTGCACAGATCAGTAATTAAAAGCAGGCAGGGCAAAGAGCACCTTTCTAGAACTGATGCTTAAAATATATATAAGGCTTTGGGCAACAAAATGGTTAAATATGTGCCATTTCTCTGTGTGGAGAAGGTGCCATTTCTTCAACTTCCATGATTAAAAGATCTGTGCATAATCCATACAAAGGTCACTACTAAACAGGAGGAAGTTAAAAGATCGCTGTGAGATGTGGGGTAGGCAGGAATTTGATTTTAGTCTCATATTATGAAGAGAGAGTTTGCAGTCATAAAGCTCTGTTTCTTCTTCTCTTAGGAACAGTCATAAGCATTTTTTAAGGTAATTAATGTATTCAAAACATCATTAAAATTAAGGGTTTTTTTGCAGTCAAACTTACCCTTGTCATCTTTGTCTCGTGGTTCCTCCTCTTCTGTGGGCTGAGAAGGATCATAATAGTCACTTGTGTAATGAAGACCCACAGAGTTGTAAGTTCCATCTTCAGCCAAAGCTTCACTCAGCCGCTTATATTCTTCCTCTTAAAGGAAAATTCCAAACATTACTACAATCAAGTAAAATGAAGGGGGGATTTAATAATAAAAATGCTCTAGGCATTTACTCAAAATGAACATAAACCCATAAATACATTATCTTTTTTGTCAGTAGTGTTTCTTTATTAAAGAACAGGAAAAAAGGCAAAATTACTTTTCCTGATAATTTAATGTACTGGACACATTGCATGTGATGTCCTTTGTTTTTTTGTTTTGTTACTCCACTGCCCTTAAATGCTGGGCAAGATCAGAGACTTTCTACAAATAAACTATCCTGTGGTCCATTCAGACAGCTGTTTTCCATTCCACTGGGTACTGTCAAACAGATAATATCAGAGAGAGTGAGTATAAAGGAAGCATCATTTTTAAATTGTTTTGTTTTTAACACAATGAAGGGGAGAATTCAATTTTATTTTATAATTGTTGCTGTACCTTGCCTTGCTTCCTCTTCAAGCAAGTCCGTATGCAACGCTAAATACCTCTCCTCATCACACAAGGCCTCTATACGAGACTCCTCTTCAGATAGATTATAGTTTCTGTTCCAGGAATTGTGCTCTGCATCATATTCAGAGAGGTCATGAAGATGACCTCGCCCATCATACCTGCAACATGAAGCAAAATGGTAAGTGCATGACAAGCGAACAATAATACAGCAACTTACCTGCCTAAATCTAACTTGCTTCAAAATAGGAGAAAATGTAGAAATATAACACTTTCTTGTAAGTAAAGGCTTTTATTAATGTCGTCGTTATAAAGCTATGTGGGGAATGTGTGAAAGTAAAGACAGTCTAGTCCTTAAAGGATTTACTTCCGTGTTTGTATAATTACATGGCAATTCTGAAGCCAGGCTGCCATGTTGGCAGTTAGTTGAAGACTGCTTACCGTTATATGATTCAACCAACCGATAGTTCCATTTTTATTTTTATTTTTCTGGTGTTTTGGCAACTCAAATGTTAACATTCACACGAACCCGAACACATAAATACCTATCCGCAAGACCAAATGCTTTTTTTCTTGCTTCTTTCTGCTGGTCCGCATCTCTCAGAGGAGATCTTCGCCGCAAAAACGCAGTTCTCTTGGTGGTAAAATCATGGCTGGGCTCGGCCCTTAGCCAAATGGCTGAAGAAATAAGCTCTGGTTATGTAGTAGAGAGACACACACATACATGGCAACAGAAACATTCATGTGCAGTGCAAGGTGGCTTCATGAAAGGAAAACAAAGGCTCTGGTAAAATTAGGAAGATATTTATTAAGTAGAATTTACACATTTTACACACCTTAAGCATAGGCAATATAACGTTTACAGATAGACCTGAATTGATTTTCATTATAGTGCTTCTGAAAGTGTGTGGATTTAGAAATAACCCCAGAATCCTTTTATCCAGGTAAGAAATTGGGAAATGTGATTTTTACTGAGTGACAACCTACTAGCTGTTAAGTAGAATTAACACAGGTCATTTCACTTTCTGCTAAGGAAAATAGACCAAAGCTTTGCGCTCATACTTGATCCAGATGCTAGACCTAACAAATACAATGGCCTATTTTTAGATCAATAATTCCGACGGACTAAGAAAACTGAATTATGAAATGTGGCCAGATCTATACAATCTGTCAAAGACCACATAAAGATGCTAATGTGAATTATATTGCATTTATATGCACAAACTGAATTTGTTAGAATGTCTGAACTTACAATGGCCTGCAAAACAAGCACACATTCATTTTTTTTATAGAGAGCACATCATAGAAGATTTAGATATGGTGCAAATGCTCATCAAGAGGGTGGTTTGCAATATATAGATAGCAACAGGTTATGTGTAGGTTTATAGATTATTTTCAAAGCAACATTTTCCAACTTATTCAGCAAGTGAGAAGTAGTATGTCTAACAAACCAAATCTTTGTCTATGCCTCGGAAAATGTAAATAATATTCAGATTTCTGCACTTGAATTAAGTATTATAGCAATATCGACCTACAATAAAAAAAATTATGTCATGCAGTATTGAACTAGGAGCAAAGAGTGTTTTTTCTAAATGACAGATTTCCCTTTTTCTGCTGATGTAGCGTATGGCTTTCTATTAAAACAATCTCAATACAAATTTCAAACTGCTTTTGTAATATCATTACAGTAACAGCAGCAACTTCAGGGACAAATGAGCCTTCATCATAATTACCAGATGCCTAGGAGATATAATAATTGGTGGGGGTTAGTTTATAGCTTAAAGAACTATGCATCTACACAATTCACAACAAAAACACCATGATATTGTTGTTTGTAATGTAAAGTCTAATAATATTCTTCCCAAATGTGCAACAATGAGGTAATCAATGGCATGCAGCCATTGCAGGGAGGGTGGGTGGACAGGCGCAGTGAAGACAGTGCAAGCGCAGGCAGAGCAGTGGCAGACTGAGCAGGCTGTGCTTCTCATCTCCACCAGGAAACAAAGTATAACGGCGCAATCCTAAATAGTGTCCCCCATAACAGTTGCTGTTGAGTTTACATTGTTGAAATAATATCGTGGTATATTTTATTAAATATTTTAGCACACCATTTAGTTCAGAATATTTTTTTTTCTTATTTTCCTTCTTAAAACCCTAGGTACATCTTATGGCCAGGTGTGTCTTATGGAGTGAACAATGGTAATTAAATATGAAAATTGCACTAAATTACCAAGGTACAAAACATCAATAGATAATACAGGAAACCATGAACAATAACAAAACTAAACTTCAAAATGTATGTAAAGATAACTTCAACAGGTATGGACACTTAAGCAACTATGTAGTTTCAAACAAGCATAAAACTTCCAAAATCCAAGATACGTCAATGGCTTTCACTATCATAAAAGTAGAATGATCCTGCTGTAATGCAAACCATTTACAATAAATGAACTAGTAAAAAGAATCAGAAAAAAAAACTAGTAGAAATGAAGAGCCATAAATTACAATATACTATACCATGAAGACTAACATAATTTAACTGACATATTTTTCATAATCAAATTTTTCAGTGTGCAACCTGAAAAATCAGAGACCTAACTAGTAAATAGGAATAGGTTTACAGAAAATGCCTTTCTGGACTGTTGTCTTAAAGGACCAGTAACAAACAGAAAAATAAACAGTCCCATTTGGAATAGCATGGCATTTAATCTAATACAGAACTTGCAAAAATGTTTTTGGTAGTATTAAATTCACGAATTTTACTACTTTGTCTCTTATCTTTACTGAGCAACTACCACCCAGTCTCACTGTTTCATAGAGCTTTATACCGATAATATGGAATTATGGAGTACAACATAAAAGTTCCATTCTAAAGTTAAATATAATTTTTTTTTTAATAGCATTTTTGTAAACGTACTAAATATATAGTAACTTTTATGAATTGGGGCATTTTGATTTTTTGGTGTAACAGTCTTTTTAAGTCTTCATAACAGCTCAATATGTCTCAGTAATCACTGATAAAAAGTTTGGAATAATGGTTTAGGCTGGGTTCACGCAAGCATATGAGGTGCAGCGCATCATACGCTTGTGAAACCCAGCCTCAAGACGCCGTGCCGCGAACCCCATTCAACTTGCCTTGTTCTGGCCGTATGCTGGCAAAAATGCAATGGCCAGCGTTCGCACGTGCACGCGCTCATCTGGCCGGGACAAGGTAAGTTAAATAGGATTGCACGGCGCCATATTTTTTTAAATTTTCACACAAGCGTATGATGCACTGCGCATCATACGCTCGTGTGAAGCCAGCCTTAAATGCAGTTACAATTTTCAACCACCAATATCTTCTACAAATACCACTTGAAAAAAAATATGGTCTCATCAGTAATTTGCTGTCATTACCTGGCACTCCAGTTCAAAAAACATATATACCTATGGGTTTTTAGGTAATTGCATGGGTATTCAACTAACACACTACCACCTATCAACAGATTTGTTACAGCTAGCTAGGCCTCATCAACACAAGGCTGTTTTTTCATTTCTAGAAGTACCTTTAGGCTGGGTTCACATGAGAATATGATGCGCAGCGCACCATACGCTCATGCAAAAATAAAAAAGTATGGCGCCGTGCAATCCTATTGAACTTACCTTGTTCTGGCCAGACAAGTGAACAGTGCGTGCGAACGCCGGCCGTTGCATTTTTGCCAGTGTATGGCCGGAACAAGGTAAGTTGAATGGGGTTCGCAGCGTTGAGTCTTGAGGCTCAGTTTCATGAGCATATGATGCGCTGCGCATCATATGCTCGTGTGAACCCAGCCTTAGGAGTATACTAAGCTCAACTACAGAGGGATGTTGTTCTAGGAAGAGTTCGGTCAAAAGTGCACCAGCTGTGGGTACAGTAATAAAATACTCAGTATCCCAATAACTTGATAAAATCTCAGTAAGTACATACACGATAGAGAACGAAAGTTCAATTTGACTTTTGCATAAAATGTATGTCTTTGTGTTTTCCATTATTTAACAATTTAAATCTTATGCTCTACTTAACGGCATACAAAAATGATGTTAATTAGAAAGCAAGTTAACCACAAAAGAATGCTGAGCTAGATATAAATATTACAAGTAAATGTTAGCAACTGGGATGGCAACATAGAAAAAATTTAAAGTTGTCTTGAAAAATATGCTGTTTTTCCTGCATTAGTCAAAAAGTATTTTTCGACTTTAATAAATTTCCCTAAAAAAGTCAAGTACAAAATGGAAATAACATTAGCTTACAACCACACAATATAACAGTAGATACAAAGGCAGGAATATCATTAAATAAATTACACATGCATTCCTTAAAATATCCTTATGTATAAAGATTTTTTTTTTTAAGTTGGTTCGTGTCAGTTTAGTAACTTATTTAGTGAATATTGCTGTGCCAGTGGAACAGTAGATATTAGAGCATCATTCCTATATGTTGCATATTACCCCAAAAAATGTCTCAGGGAAATTACTTGCTTTTTAGGCAAACTTGAGAAAGGTCACCCAAAAATATCCATCTAAAAAAAAAAAGTTACTTTGTATGGCTAACTTAATGGAATTTAGAAGTAAAGAAACTATAAAATTTCTATAATAGCATGGTTGTCTACCACAGGAAATCTCCCTCACTGTAAAGTCAACAGCTATGAATAAGTAAGGAACCTTTTGGCACTTAAGTCACTGTAAGTTATGATTCAAAGGATATCCTAGCAATTAAGATAATATAAAGATAATTTGAGGAAATGAAAAGAAAATATTAAAAAGTTTATATAGAGATGTCAGAACTATTGGACTGCAGTGGTCATGTGATTTTCCACAGGCGCACAATATGCAGAGAAAATGAAACTTCTAATGGGGGAAAAAAAATGTGGTCCCCATAACACAAGAGACTGCTTTTGCACAGTAATGTGCATGGAGATAAATGGACCAGTTGAAGTTTTTTTAATACAGTATGTAAATAATCATTGGGCCTCATTAGGTCTCATTGGGACACTAGAAAAAGTATGCTTAGAAAAAAAAAAAGTAGAAAAAGTATGCTTCTCTCTCCAGCATTAACTTTTAGTATAATGTGCATCATTAAATGGGATAGCAAGACTACAGTTAGTAGTTAGCTCTAAAGGGAGAAACAGGCTACAGAGTTGCACCAATGCTTCAAATAAGGGTCCAAGGTTCCACTGTTAGAGAAGTGTAAAATAGGTACTTACATCTAAGGCAGGTATTTGGGATGCACTCCAAAGCATCTGTGGATGGACACTGTTTCCACCTAGAATTGGTGTTGGAGGCACTGCGCTTCTAGGGAAGGTAAAGAAGGCCACTGCGCAGCATCTAAAGCAGGGAACTACAGATGGGCAAATAGGGGCAGGGCAAAGTGGGGGTGGGGGGCACTGGCAGTTATTCAAAAATGGCACTTCTGAAATCTTCTGTTATCTTTGAAGTTAAATTCATGAAATGTATTGCTTTCTGTCTGTGCTGATCTTTACTGATTGTCATGTTGTTCAACTTTACCCAGGCCCATTTTTACCTATAGTACTACAGATACTGCATGCTTCAGAAAGTAGCATGCCCGAAAGTCCAAATTTTAAAGTTAAATTTCATAATTTTTTTAAGACACAATTTAGATTTTTTGGATGCACAGATTGAACATATAGTAGCTTTAAATGCAGTTAATTTTGTTTTCTTTTAAAAAAACAAAACAAAATCTACTAGATTATTTTGCCTAATAATCATTGAAATGCTGCCAAAACAACACTCTATACAACCTGCTCCTAACAGTGGCACAAAACATCAGATAGTTTCAAATCACAGTGTAAAAGTAAACTACATGGCCCTGGGCTTTAAGTATGATTTTATTGATGATTTTTTGGATTGAAGATATTAAAATATACAATCCAGAACATGTTTTTTGTCATGATTCATCAAGTACAATAAATGCTTTCCTAATACAAAAAAAATTTTAAACTGATTGACTATTTTAAAATAGAGTTTGAAATGTACTGTTTGTATCTATGTCAGAAGATGTAAACCATACAAAATGACAGATACACTAACCAACCAAAATGACTATGAAAGGAACCCTTATACCCTGTTTTCCCTGAAAATAAAACCTAGTGCAATTTTTTCCAAGCTTAGAAATATAAGGCCTTCCCCGAAAATAAGACCGAGCTGTAGTAAAGTACAAGAAATATACTGTACTGATACCTTGTTTCCCCAAAACACAGTACCAGTACTGTGTTTCCCCGAAAATAAGACCTAGTGCATCTTTAATAGCAAAAATTAATATAAGACCCTGTCTTATTTTCGGGGAAACATGGTACATGCAACACAGGCATAATCTGTCAGTCTCAATTAAGCGGACATACCATTAATTCAAGTGGGGAGCCACATATAAAAGCTTTAGACAGGTAACATGACATGCAAATTCTTGGATTCCTAGCAATTCAGTAATTAGATGGTCAAAACATGTGCAATGTAACCATGTCTGAGCATGCACTAGATCCAGTCTTTAAGTCCGCAGGCAGAACTTTTGGATCCATCCAGTTTATAGTTAAGTCTTCTAAAATCCATGTAAAAATATTACACCAACACATTACAAAACTGCATCTACTAAATAGTAGTCCTTGAAATTGCATTAAGCTATTTCTTGAAATTACCTCTTCAAAATATGTAACTAAAAGAAATAGTCATCAGAGATGGTTAATACATGTAAACTAAATCAATAGCATGATATTAAATATATATATATATATAAATAAATGAGTATTGCAGTACTAGGTGATGCCTTTTTATTTGGACTAACAGTCAGTTTAGATGGACGAGCTTTCAAGAAGTTTGTCCTCCCCTTTTCAAGTCTCAAGCAATACTGAATTTAGAAATTAGAAGTGAGTTATAAAGCCATAAAAACAGGCAAAAGCCATTATAAAGCGTACTGTGGACTAACACCACTCTGTCCTACCTTATATACACACACACACACACACACACATATAAGCTTGTGTTAAGGGGAGTAGAATTCAAAAGAGATACAATGGAATTAGAAGAGACATGTCAAGTATAGGGTATATCATTTATTGGCCAACTGAATAGATAGTAATCACCTATCACTTAAAAGGTATCACCTATACTAGACTTGTCACTGCTTATATCTATGGCTAATATGGTGCTACACTCTACTGCCTAGTGGAATTAGGAGAAATGGAACTAATGTATCAGATGCCCCAAACTTAGAAAAAGCAAACAGTACATGACCATAAACTCCAAAAGCACTTGCTATGCAATAACTAGGAAAATCTGGGAGCAAACATACATATACTATTTAAAGCAGCATTAACTTCTCTAAATATGAATGTAGGATTCTTTTTTTTTTCATTAAGGGCAGTAGAGTTTCAGGCTCCATGTTTAATTTCTTCACCAACGGAATTGAATCAGACTCGAAATAATCATGGTTACAGTGTAACATATGAATGGTGTGTATGAATAAAGGTGAATTAGTTAAACTCACAAGATATTATATCTTTTGGTTATTTTAGCAAACCACTTAATAAAACGGCATTTAAAAATAACAAAAGCCAATCAGTGATAGATACAAATTTGAAAACAAAATACGTGAGGACATTAAGATTAGCATTCAAAATTAATTAAAAATAAATAAATAACACAATTAACTAAATGTTGGGATTCTTAGGGCTTATACAGTTTACATAAGCATCCTGCCTCAAAATAGAGATTAGGAATAAGCTAAATTTTGAATGAGAAGATAAGAAGCAACTGTGAATAGAACTTTTGCAGGAGAGATAGAGAACACATGACTTACTATATATTATCAGAAAGCATTGCATGTGTATTTCCTTAATGCATGTTTTATAGGAACATAAAACGTCCCAAAATTAGTTTGATGGACGCAACCTGCCTAGAAGTACAAAGGCATAACACATTCTCCAGGCCCCTCTGCAGCAAATAGATCACACCAACCAATCTGAAACATAACAAAGATTAGATCATTTGAATTTTTATTTGTATTTTCATTAGAGTCCAACCGACCTATCAATCATGATCTGGGGTTCTCCCATCCACGGGATGAGGTGTCTCCCCTGCTCGTGGTACAAGGCCTTCTCATCATCACGAAAGAGCTTGCAAGCATAACCGAACACCAATAGGTCAGCCACAGCCGTCGACTTCCCACTACCCGTACGGGCTTTCTTTCGCTTTGCATCGCTATACATTTTAAACCGACCTCGGCTGAGACGCCGAAATAGACGAAAATCAGGCCTCCGTCACTTCACAAAATCTCAGACAAAATGAAGTCTTATTAACTTCCGCTTCATTATTCTGTGCAGATTCGACAAAAGTATCCCTTTATTTAATCGATCACAAAAAAATGAAAGCTGTCTTTAATTTGTTAGTTAATTTAAGTTAGTGACTGTGAGTAAAGGCTATAAAAGCAGGTTGCATCAACGTATTTTTTTTTATTACTATTACATTTTGCAGAAAGTGTTTATGATAAATGCAAGTGTAATATAAGCCAAGCGCAAGATGGCTACACGCCAACCAAGTGAGGTGAATAACAGGAAATGGCAGAGATATGTTTGTAACGCCTCTTTATGGAGTGATCTAATTTCAAAGAGCAGTTCACCAGACATAAGAATGTATCGAATGCATTTTTTTTGTTAAAGTTAATCTATGTTTCTAAAAAACTTAAATTGTCTTTCTGCTTTTTAGCTTTAAAAAACTGGAATTTCTGGGTCACTTCATGTACATATTATCTAATGCACCCTAGAAAACAGTGGGGCTGGTGGGGTAATTAATCATCCGAACAGCAGAGTAAAAGTTTGAGTTTACATCTATTCCTGAATTTAATCAGAGTTCATTATTTTCTGCAATATCAGGGAATATGGATAGATAGATATGTATGTATGTATAATTTTATTTATAATGCACCACAAATTTATGCAGTGCTGTACAATTCAACAGTAAAAATACAATGCAGACATGGGAAAAATGCATTAAATAATACAAGTGTATTATCACAAGGATAGTTCACTTTAAGTGCTAGGTTGGTTGACACAAGAGGTTGGAGGTCCCTGCCCTGTAGAGCTTACAGTCTAAATGGGAGGACGACTTACATAAACAGAAGAGTAATAAGAGCTGTACCAATGTGCCGAAACACAGGTCAATAAATACAAATATTAAGCATAAATAACTACATACGGATAAAATAAAATATGTAAAAGTCAGTGGTATCAGTGCTAGTGCTCCAGAAGGTAGGATTTCAGTTTGGTTTTAAAAGTACAGAGGGAATGTTCCTGGCGAAGATAAAGGGGCATAGAATTCCAGATGTGGGG
>JAKJJM010017367.1:0-26555 GCA_021901965.1 Pipa carvalhoi | reverse complement strand
TGTTCGTTATATGCTCAATTTCCTTTTTCCAGCCACTTATTGCTACTTGTCCCAATTTTTTGGGGATTTGTTGACACTGTGAAATTTTGAAACAACATATTTTTTCTTTAAAATGTTACATTTACTCAGATTAAACTTTTGATCTGTCATCCATGTTCTATTACGAGTAAAATATTGACATTTGCCATCTCCACATCATTGCATTCAGTTTTTATTCACAATTTGTTTAGTGTCCCAACTTTTTTGGAATCCAGTTTGTAAAATGTGAATAAGTTCCTTTTTATATTTTCATGGAAGTACTCAGAATTTTGTATCATTACTAAAGGAATAGATGCTTCACATTTTAAGCATTGTTCTCTCTGTGCATCAGTCTACTGGTATAATACAACAAAAATATTAGATTTGCTATGTCTGAAAGTGGTTATTTTAACTAAAAGAATGGACTTACTCTGTAGTCGCTTGATGTGACATAAAATATTGGCAAGAAAGCGAGCCAGATGATGCAGGTTGTGTACATTGTAAATCCAATGAACTTGGCTTCATTAAAATTTTCTGGGCACTTCCTTGTTTTGAATGCATATACAGTACATAGTATCACTAGAACCATATCATATGTTAGAGATATTAGCATACTTGAATCTTTGACATTGCACTTTAATATGACAGTTTCCCTTTTTTCAGGAAGTGTATAACGTCTGGTTCCAGGGAACTCCAACATAAGCCACACAGATACAATGACAATCTGAACTGAGATGAGACTAAGACATATGACAACTTGAGATTTGGGACTGATAAATTTTGGTCTTTGGGCACCTTCCTTTACTCCACTAAATATCCTGGCAATTCGATTTGTCTTGGTAAGTAGTGCTGAATAGCAAACTACAAATGATGTTCCAAGTCCCAAGCGGCGAAGAGTGCATATAATGGGCGAAGGTTTGGCAATGAAGAAAAATGTCATACAATAACACATAAAGACGCCAATCAAAAGAATGTAGCATAGTTCCCGGCCTGATGCCTTAACCAGAGGTGTGCTGTTGTGTTTAATAAAAACTCCTCCAACTAGACTTGTGCATACAAAGCCAAGGCATGCAATGGACACTGGCCCTATGGCCCAGGCATCTTCCCACTTAATGTAATCTTCTGGCAAATCAAAACAGCTTGTCAGATCAGCTGTAGGCCACCTCCCTTGCCCACAGTCAATACATGTGAATTCATCCTCAAGGTACTCATATTTTTCACATGGAATACAAATCCAGCAGCATACATCTCCTGGTTGCATGTTTTTCATTTCATTTAGAGCACAGGGATCACTACATTGTGATGTTGGAACTGAACCCTTTGACCACTGTATTATGTCAAAATCTAGTGACAATGTTTCTGCCCATTGGCCAATCTTCATGTAGGAATATTTCCCATTGTGATACTGAAAATTGAACACATTATATAAGCCAATCCCATCTCCATATGCATCGAATTTTACAATGTTGTCTGTATTACTTGATGGAATAAATGGAGCTGCCAAGATAAAGGAGAAAATTATCATATTATTGAGTGCCAATATTTAAAAGATAAATATACATAAAAAAAGGAAACCATTGCTCCTTAGCCTTGATAAAAGTGATAATTTAACCAAAACATTAACCATGCCATGAGAGAGAGAGAGAGAAGAAAATTTAATGATAAAGCTGATTGTATCAATAAGGCTTTTTTATGTCAAGAGGCATTTAGATTTATTGTGCATCTCTATTCAAATATATTTACAAAGAAGAAAGAAAGTCTAACAAAGATAAAGGCAAGAGATGACCACCCCTAAGCAAATGACTAACTGATCTGGATACTTCCTGCATATTAATCAATTACTCTGGGATTTTGCCCATTTCAGCAGTGTAGGGGGAAGTGCACACTACATTTCATTAGGGGTATATTTATGAAAGAGTGACTTTGCATCAGTTTGCTTCTAGTTTAGCCAAGTCAGTTATGCATATTTATTATTTAGCATATTTCCACTGTGATGGAATGAAATGTCTTAAATTGTCACATAGTATTTTCTGAATGTTGTCAGATAAATAGTAAATTTAAATAAAGGTAAATAGTCACGTATTGTGGTAAGTTTGTCATATATAGGTATATTTTTGAAATATGATGTCATCTTCACATAGACCTACTTAAAAGAGACAATATGATCATAACTATCTTTTTCTACATTAATGGCAACATACTGGCAATAGGCATGAATTATCATAAGAAAGAACATCACCATTTTGTCACACTTTGGCCACTGGTATTGTGTTCACAGAATAGTTTCATATATTGCAATAATCGTATTTTACATTAATTTCAATGGCAAACAGCTTATGTTGGCATCTGGCCACTACTTTTTTTTTATTCCTCAATCTAAAAGAGAAGCAGATTCTTCTGAATTTATATTTTTCTATTTTAAAACTGAGAGGCCACAGAGATAAATATAAAGCAGGAAGTATTAAGAAACTATTAGGGAGCTTTCTGCACTTGAGAGACCTGATTATTGCATTGTACACACTCATGTTATATTCATTGTCTATAAAATGTATTAGGCCATTTTTTAAATTGAATGTTTCAATAACCATGCTGTTATTTCTAAAGAATAACTACTTAGAATTAGGAGGAAGTTCAAAAACCTAGCTGCAAACATCAGTGATATCATATTACTTAGCACCCAGTCCAAAACTTAAAGTATTGTAAATGTAGTAAAGAGATCACACCTAATTGCTGGTTTCCATAGACTAAAACAATGAGAGCAGTGGTGTGGGAGCCCTAGAGTAAAACTTGCACCAGGACATCTCATTCTTCAATAAGTGCACATTCATTCAATGTGCCAATACACGTATGTTCATGCGAATGAAGGAACATTGTTTAAGGAGACCATTTGCAACTGTGGCTGTTTTTGGTTGTGGATTGTGGTGGAACCAGTAAAGCTAAAGAAAAAATGAAGGGCAGGTAGTGGGGTCATCTCAGCATCGGGGATCCTACTGAAAGTTCAGGTAGCAGTTGTCTTCCCTGCCTCCACTATATATAATCCCCTGAGTGAGAGTTTTGCATGTGAGTTTTTCCCTTGCAGTTTCATGATTTGGTCAAATTGCATTTTACAGTTCCTGATTTGGTTAATTTATTTTGTAATGACATAAAATAGGAAAAAAATGTCTTTTCAGTTGTTTACAGGATCATCAGAACAGAAACTGAGAGAAAGCTGTTATCAGCATGTCTGTCATGGGTTATTCAAACTCATACTTCATCAGTTGGTGAAGATGCCCTGAGGTTTGCAGTAAAAAGGCAGTGCAATCTTTGAACTGAAGCATCAAGGGAAAACTGTAACAGTGCTAAGTAAACAAAGAACGGGACAGGTTTTTTTTGTAATGCCAGTTCCACCTCACATCTATTTATATCTATCTATATGTATTTATTTATCTATTTAACAGTGAACCTGCATTGTTTTTAAGCTGGAACCGCTTATAGATGCATATCTCTATATATCCGTTATGTCTACAAGGGTGAGGGTGATTTTTTTACCTAGGGAATCTAATTTAAAACATTTTTCCATTTCCTATGGCAGATGCAGGGAAAACAGAGATGGAGGCAAAGGTCTGCCTAAAGCGAGGATAGCTAGTTAAATTATAGCATTAGGAACTGCCTGCATCACAGCTGCCCCTGTCCTTTACTACCATGGTGTTAGAAGAGTTCGTTCACAGGCAATCTATTACGTAAATATGCAACCTATTATGGAAATGGAAATCACTCTGGTTGTTTTTTTTAAAGGGAGTATATAAATGGAGGTTCCATCATAAATATTAAATTGTGGCAAAGAATAATCTCAAGTAAATTTATCTTGCTCTGTTTTATTGAAGCAGCTGGATACCACTTTTACCACTTTATCCTTTGTGGGTGAGATTGATAATTTACTGTGTTTTTGGAAAGGTTCCTTACAGAGTACAAGCCAGCTCTATGACTCATAAGCCCTAGAAATGCATTTGGATGCATCAGTGAAAAATTAGATACAGGCTTAATTAGTTTGTAGACACATTCACTTTAATTCAACCTGATAGAGACTGGCTAATAAACCCTTTATGAAAGCAGGGGACTGTGAGGAAAGCAGTTTTTTACAAATGTAATTAATGTAATATCATGGGGAACCCATTAGGCATATGGACTGCATTGCTGTAAAGTGCTAAAAAGACCAGCTGCATTCTTGGGTTGACCCACTTTCTGCTGTGCAAACAACCACAATCTAACACCCACTGTGGTCTAAGTCAGCTACACCATGGGGAGCCTGGAATCAAGTTTGTGGAAGTCCAAACTCAAATTTCTACAAGGACCAGAAGAATAGGTGGTGAGAAAAGTATTTGGCAAGCAGGAGTCAGGACACTGAGGATCAGAGATAAATACAAACTTTCAGTCATTCAGGGTAAGACTGGAACCATCTTTTGTGCCACAGCTGTTAAAACTGGCCGATGAGAGCTGCATACTCTTGGGAAATTTATCTGTCCTGGCAGCAAGTATGAATTGGACACGTAGAGGTGTGGGGAGATGAAATGATGCTTAGAATGGCACCCAGAGCTCACACTCTTTTGCGCTGTCAGAACATATACCTATGATTCTCGTTCATTAGTACCAATTAAACCAACACATGCATAGCAGTAGATGATTTATTTAAGGATTAATTCAAGACTTGGAAAATTGCCCACAGTGAGAAGTAAATAGTAGCGCATTTTAAGCAATGCTTCTTTAAGTCATGTCCTCTTATCAGTGGTGATCAGAGGCCTGCAGCTAGTCAGTTTATTTGAACAGTGTTCAGCAGTTACTGTTTATTTGCTCAGATGCCAGCGCATAATCAATTACATTACACACTCTGTAGCCTAGTTCATTTGCTCAATGGCTCAGTGTGAAAAATTACATAACTTCACTTGATCAAGTTCACATCACTCTCCATCTGCTACAGTTCAACTACTGAAATAGTGTTTTATGTGTTTGTTTATCAGATCTCAACAAGGCCCGTGGTATTCTGTGATGGTTTAGATAACAAATATTCAAGTACCCCCAAAAGACCAAATTGTAATGCTAAATAGCTAAATATCATACTTTATAGATATAAATTTTGAATTTTTGGATGCAAAGATTAAATGTATGGTTGTTATATTAAATGCATTCAAGGCATCATCATTTTTGATGTTAATGCCCTCTTAAAATTGTGAACAGTGGAAATAAACTAAGTAAAATACAGAACAGTATTTAATTACTTTATGCAGAAAATAATTTTTTGTGGCAATCTAGCAATCTCTCACTGCTTATAATACACTAGGATCCCTAATTGGGGATTTTTTATGTCAAACCCAGTGCAGTGGCTCAATGGTTAGCACTGCAGCCTTGCAGCACTGGGTTCTGGGTTCAATTCCACCCTGGACTTTATCTGCATGGAGTTTGCATGTTCTCCCCACACCTGTGTGGATTACCTTTGGGCACTCCGGTTTCCTTCCACAATCCAAAAACATACATCTGTGTGTGATTGAGTAGGGAAACTAGATTGTAAGCTCCATGGGGCAGGGACTGAAGTAAACAATGAGTCTCTGTAAACCGCTGCGTAATATATCAGAGCTATATAATAAATTAATAAATACAATACAATACAACCCATGTGGTCCAACTTTTAAATCCTCCTCGTTAGGCTGAACTGACGCTATCTTCAATACCTATGCACCAAATATACAACTAGTGGACTCTGTTACAGAATCTATCTACCCTTACTACTGCTTAGGTGCTTCGTATTCAGGATATGTCTTCCAGGGGCCAGGCCTAGATTTTACAGATATTGATATGAGGTCCCTGTACACAACTCTGTGTTCCTTGTCTGACTTTCTTCCTGTAGAACAAAAGATGATAAAACCTCAGCAGATGAAACTTTGCTAACATCACCAGGTAGCTCTTGTAGATTAAAATCTCCTACATGATCCTCTGGGAGTGTTGGGCTTTGGCAAAACCAATAGTTGCCTTGTACAGCAGCAGGCTGCTAGGTTAAGTGATATATTTCTCCATTAATCTTTCTCATAAACCTGTTTGTCATTGAATTTTTACAAATAATGTGGTTTCATGGATTTTTTCTCTATTTTTTTTTATTATTACTGATACAGGAAGTCCTCCATTATCATTACCCCTGGATTACATGTAAATAAATTTCTGTTTTAACAATAACCTACAGAATCAGGTCTGTGAATTCACACATATCATTCATGACCAGTTTGCATTTATTTCTGTTCATCCATGCATTGTTCTGTTAGTGTAACAATACAACCGGAATAAAATATAAATATTCTTTAAGGGCATCACACATCTGTCCTCATCTGGTGTCAGCAATATGTTCAGGAAACAATATTCTGTTTTCAGAGAAAATATAACTTGACTTGACACTCAATGATTTGACCTGTCCAGTTGTATTCCTAAACTGAGATGATTTCTGTCCATAGGCTGTCAAGTACAGCAGGTCAAACAAAAACCTGAACATGTTTTAAAAAGAGAAATTTATTCTTTGTAGAATATGTAGTACATTCAGTCATGTCTTATCAATGACCAGTGCCTTCATTTATTGGAGATTTCAAAACATATATAGTTTAAATATGTTTCATGTGGAATTATATAGTATTTTTGACTATAAGTGTTAAGACAATTGTTAAAAATGATTATTTGCTCAACACAATCATCTGTGGATAGTACGCAACGAAAATGTTCAATTCTGTGTACATAATTTATTCATCAATGTGGTCAGCTAAAGTTGCCTAGTTCTGAGCAATTATTACCTACGCACCTCCATTTATCTAAACATCCTTTCAAACACCGCCAAAAATCATTATTAAACAAACTGAGACTGTTTTCACTTTCTACATTGCCAAACATTTGCTCCCCCTGTTTTTAATCATTTGGAGATCCCTTTATCACTTTGGGACAACATTGTTATTCATATTTCAAAAACTTGTTTCAAGTGGGCATGCATCAGTACAGTCTAGTCAAGTTATGTAATTATGTGTAACTTACTATGTTCTAGAACCATACAAACACACAAATAGTTGTATAACATGGTTTGCTTTATACACATTTTATGTAATATTTATTAAAATCATAAAATTACTCACATATACATAGTGGAAAGTACAACACAGCATTTTCTCTGGAAGGCACAGAGTGATCGCTCTGTATACTTCACAATACAGAGATCCCTTAATGAGTGTGGAATGTCTACCAAAACACTCTGGACACTATCCTTCACTCAATCCTATTTCACCCTGCTTGCCACTGGCCTGACTGCCCTTGTTCTTTTTACCACACCTACAGTTTTATTCAAAGCAAATATCATTTATAATGTTTGGGCTATGGATTTTGCTTAAGTAAGAATATAGATTACCTTTAAATGATAAACTTCTCTTTAAACCTGTAGAGATTTGAACAGTGCCATTTACTTTGACTTTTTCAATGAAAATGTTTGTAGAGTTGTTTTGGAAGCAATATTGTTGTTCACAGTTTGTTTGCCATATTTAAGAGTAATAAAAGTGAGATATGACTGCCTTCATGTTAGACTGCCGGACTAAGGTAAAACTCTGGAGTAGACAAAACATTTTGTATTCTGAAAATGTTTTAGGTAACAGAGAATGAATACATCTGGACATGCACACATATTCCCTTTGCTAACAGGGTCTCTTAAGTACTATTAATTATTTATGCTGTTATAGGTAAAAGGTATTTCACAGTGGGAGATTTGCTCCCGATCTTGCTTTGACTTTTTTCATTTGATAAAAATCTGTCTTGTTTAATGTTTTCTTGCCTTGTTGAATATATAATGAGTAAAATATGCCTTCCAAATAAAATGCAGTGATCACACAGAGTCCTCATAAAGATCGGAAAATTATAAACAATGTTTCTGTTTATGACACAGACTTAAAGGAATAAGCTAATTCAAATAAACATGTGTTGAGTAAACAAATTCACACTTGCGCTCTGCCTCCTATAACCACTGACTGTATAACTCTGGAATAACCTACATTCCAAGTACATATCAGAGTTGTAGTTTTACAACATGTTTTTTTTCCTAAAGATGGATTTTGTTTGGAGTGTAAGAACATTTTCTCTTACTAGTTGCTATTCCCTGCAGACTTTCAGTTTTCTGAATTTTGCTTATGAAGTATTGACCTTTCGAAGGCCATATATCTAGTGTGTGGCATGTGTTGATGACTCATAAATGTGAATGGCTTGTTGTCAAAAATACTAGGCCATCTCTAGAAGTAAATGAATGTAAGAACAATTTTATATGTAAGTGGCTGCCTTTTGGGACCAGATTCCCTTCTATTATGGGCCCAGTAGAAGCTGCTTCCCTTACCGCCACTATATGTACATCCCAGTGATGCACAACAGTGACAAGTGAAAAAAGGGGAAGTTCTCCTTAAAGCAGTTGGCATAAGAACTCTTTGGGCAATATCCTATAGGAAGCATTATAGTCAGTAGCAATTCACTATAGCCTTATTTAAGTATGATTTGTCCTTTCTCATCAGGTTGAGAAGCATTTTATGGCATATGGTTTTACTAAGAAGTAGTGGATTATGGGTAGCTTTTTATAGACTTAAAAAAATTTCCATTGCTTAAAAAATGTATATTAGAAAGAAATTTATTTACTGTGTATTTAATCAAGGTACCATTATTAGTATTATTATAGTGAATCTATCAACAGTGTTATAACTTATTTTTTAGCTCATATGTCTTTCTGTTCATAAAAATCTTTTTTTATTTACAAAAATTAGAACTCTGTAAATGTTTGGCATTCTAGCTATTAATTATTTTTTATTAACCAATGACTATTTAGTTCCTTTCAAACGTGTGCCTGGCTTGTTGGATATTCTTCCTTGCCCTTATAGTAAAACTAACTCCAGAAAAGTTCACTAGGATAAGATGTGGTGATTGCATAGGTCAAGCACTGACCAGAGTGAAATGCATACAGAGACAACCTTTATTTAATCTCCCATCCTGCCAGTACCAAAAGCAGATCCTTATATTTTCATCACTTTACCTGACAAAAGACATCAAGCACTCCTCAAGCATCCATTCATGACTCACATATGCATTCCTCTTTGAACAAAATACCTCACCTGTCTATAATACTGTTTTTCAGACATTCATATTTTTATTTCCCAGCATCAAATAGAGAATTTTGCTTGAAGAATGGCAATATTTAAGCAAAATGCCAACCCAGCCTGTAAGGCACGAGTTTCTTAAACTGCAAACACTAGTAATACTCTCCTCCTGATACAATTAGGGTAGTGCACTTGCCCTAAAGTGTTCACCTTGCCATCACTATACAGTGGGAAAATCTATACTTAACTTACATATAATGTGTTAAAAAATGTAAAAAAACACACAGAAATCTTAAACCCTATTATTCACTCAGTGTAGATAATTTAACTTAGAGTCCCTGACTGATGACATGATGTTAATCTCACCCTTTTGGAGCTGCCCCTTGCTTTCTGCTGTCACATTATCTACTGATATACCTGCAACTGTTGTTTGCCTACTCAAGCTAATGAGGACAGCAGATCCAGGGAAAGTATACCAGAAGCAAATTTATTACAAGGCACATTGTTGATGTTCTGAAAGATGTTCTCGATGCATGATATTCGAGTGCAACAGGAGGTAAGTACACTCCTACAGAAGGCCAATGCAACTAAGCAACAGACAAATGTGGCCCAGCATCAAACATATCCATGAATGCAGGAGGCATGTGTCTAACAAGTAGGCATCAACTAGGAAGATAATACCACAGATAAATGCTTAGATTACCAAAAACTTCAGAATGGGGAGAGCACTCTGTACCTCTGTAGGAAATAGATCCCTGGAAACAAGTAAACCATAGTGGAGCATAATTGTCTGGCCCATAAACTGGACTCTAGATATACTGAAAATTGAGTGGATGGGTCAAAATAATTAAAAAATCTGTCACCAGATGGTTCCTGCCTCCATATATCATAATTTTCATGTGCTCCACAGACCAGGTCACAGCAGTTAATGTGAATTTCCTGTCCAGGTCTGATGGATAAAAGTGCCCCAGCATTTCAATTTAAGCAGAGAAGGGAAAGTGTAAGGGTCAGGGGATAGGCAGGGTTTACTTTTCTTCCTTCATGATCAGTTACAACTGGTTTTAAGCTAAATTCTGCATTTAATTTTAAAGCCTATGTTTTCTCATATTCAGATGTTATCCTTTGCTGCATTCTACTGATCTGGATCCGTTAACATTTTTTAGAATATTTAAAATACAAAATGTGGCAAGTTTCTATATTGTAGCAGACTAAAGACCAGAAGTATAACAGCATGCTTGCTGCTTCTGGAAACTAAGTAATGGCAAAGAAAATACCTCCACAATGAAGGGAATATTCCTGTGTTCTGTCTTTCTCACTGAAGAGTACATTAAACCTTATATGAACTTAACTGTAATGGACTTCTGTATTTAGATAAGGAAATGTGTTTTTCTTTAAAAAAAAAGTTATATTGACTATACCCACTTGTGTTGAACACTGTTTGGCTGCTTACAATTCCCAGGAGGGACATTATTTATTCTGTTCATTTATATATTCAAGGTAGGTAACTTTACACATAGTTTTCTCCTAAGAACAGCCTTTGAATGCATTGGACTTGCATTACCTAACATGAATGAAGCCACCACTATCTGTACCTGCACATGGGTTTTGGTTGTTTGTTCTGATTTTGGATGTACTGTATATATATATATATATACTGTATATATATATTATATATATACATGCTCAAATTGGAATTTTGTATGAGAGACAGTTTCTTTAACAGATTTTATCACATTGTCAGGATGCCTTTGGGAATTACTGTCAAAAATATGTGAGAATTTGACCTTAAGTTCCCTTTCACAGAATAATCAGTATATAAAGTACCTTTTCTTTCTTCAAAAAATAACTGCATTGCACAAAATCATGAAAGTCTGGGAAGAATTAAAATTTTAAATTAACCATATTAATCAAAGTAAGCTGTTTTTTATGAGTAAAATGTGGATTAAATTGTTGCTGCTCGCAGAACACTTGCCTTATATGGAACTTCAGCAAATAACTTTCTGTTGAAATCTTATTTTAATTTAATAATTCTTATACCCACATTAATAGGATGAGTAAAAGCTATAGTCCACTTAAAATCATATTTCACTGCACTGGGTATTATTTATAAATAGTGAATAGCAATTAGCAGATAATATCCACACAATGGATTTCCCTATGACAAATATATCCTGTTTTATGTATCTACCAATGTAGAGTTCACAATGATATACATTTGTGCGACATGCCCTATAGGGACCCCATTTTGGTAGTAACACATTATTTAATCACCATATACAACAAATGATCAATACTCTCAAGATCCTTGTGAAATTTAGGTTGCTAATAGTATTACAGAGGTCAGAAATTGTTTAAGCTAGTAAGAAATGTAGGAGTGATCTACAATTTTTCGAGTCCTTAATGTCTAATTTGTTGACACAGTGGATATTATCCCTTGACTTTACGTAATCAACTGATGCTCTCCATGAATTTTGTTTATGTGGATACAGCATTGTGGAAATCCAAGAAAATTAATTGTTGGTACTGGAGAGATTATTCGCTCAGGATATCTTGGGAAAATGTTTAATCACATTTAAAATAGTAGACATTTGGGAGAGAAATATATAATGGAGAAATAGCTTCATTGTATATACTATTATCTGTGTTATGACCAAAGAAGGGAAAGAGTTTGGGTGCTGACCTAGATTGTACAATGTAGGCACTGGGAGACCCTGTAATGAAGATAAAAAATGCTTCCCTTATAAACAGGGGTGCATGTATCAGTGTAGACAGCACCACAACAAATTTCCTACAAAATAATGGTGTGTCTGGGGGGACTAATGCAGGTATTTTACTGGGGTCTATACCCATATACATACAACACTTCTTAAAAAAAAAAACACAAACTTTTATTATTTGGATAACATGAGAAATATATATATTTCTTGTGGGTTTTAAGTCTGGTTATTCGTATTTATTAAGCCCCTTGTGACAAATTTTGTTGGCAAAAAATATTGGCCATTTTGAGGGTGGCAAAAAAGCCATTTTTCTTTATGGAAGATGGCTCCACAAATTTTTCTAAGACTCATAAATCCCCAAAAAAGTAAAAAAAATCTAAAATACACTCAAGTTAAAAGGCACTCCATTAATAGCAATGTAAAAAATTTTAGTTGCTACTTCATAAATTGGTCCCAAATGAAAAAAAGTTGACAAATATGCAGTGACTAAAATCGAATAGCGACAAATAGGTTGATAAGACCTTGCTAAATATCCCCCATAGTCTTGGGAGTGCTTGGTGTTGTTTGGAAATATGAATTATTGGTCACTGCCTTTAGTAACTAGACATTTTAATTATTTGCAATGATTCACCTGCCTGTGATTTTCTTATATATATGCAATTAATAAACACATTCTAAAAACATTAATTAGAAAGATTCATTGCAAAACATTTTAGTGAGCCAATAGCAGTGAGTTGCTCTACAAGTGAAAAGACCTTATTTACTTTCAGTATTGCAACCAAAATGCTTAGATTTTATAGTAAAATGTTGGTGGGGATTAAGTTAAGGACAAACATTGTATATTATACATTCATTCAGTTATCTGTATTTAGATGATGGAAATGGGAAATATATAAATGCTTCACAAGAATGAACCTCTGACTCTGAACTAAATTATGCCCTTTAAATTCAAGTGTCTAATATACAGGATCATTTAAATTTAACATTTACAAGTCCAGTAGCATTATTTTAAATATGCATAAATAGCTTCTGCAGTGTTATTCCTGTTATTGCTGCAAAATATTAAATGCTTACTATAAATATCAAATAAATGTGCACTAGGAAACGAGTTTTTTTTTAGTTATTCAAATAAAACCTTGATAGAAGTTAGACTTTGTTAACCATTATTTCTGAAATGATTCTAGAATTGTTTCTAGAATTCAAACAAGAATATGCAAAATCAGCTAATGAAAGATTTCACTACAGTGAAGCTGTCAAGCAATTCTAGCTGCATATTGGATGTCAAAAGAGGTCTGACCAGCTTTGCATTCTCTAGTTTAAGAGCTACAACTGAGAGGGGTCTACAGGGAGCTGTCATCAACAATGACTTCAATGAAACTCCTTACTTCAATGCAAGAAGCAGCATTAGAGCAGTCTAAGGCTTTGCTTTTATTATGATCCTCTGTCAGTGTGAGTCTGCTGTATGGTAACTAAGCAACAAGAGGTGTAAGATTTATGGTGCTTTTTGTGCTTCTTTTTATATTTAACACTAAAGATTACATTGTGATGGCTGGCATTTCTTACATTTAATACTATGGGGTATATTTCATGCTGAGAAGCAGAAGGAATTGGAAATGCGTTCCACTGAAAATGTTTGTTCAAATTATTTTTTCCCATTTTTGCAGAAAAACATTGTTGCTGTTTTGCTGTGAAACATGTGCATTGCATTGGCAAAATAGTGCGGTTTCACTGCAAGACTGGGCAACATTTTTCATTTTGTTTGCAATTTCTGTTTTTGTTTCTTACAGAAATTAACATTTTACTACTTTATAAGCTTAATAAACATCTATCTTAATGCAGTGAAGATATAACTTAATTTAGATAATTGAAATGTAGAAAAAACACTTTACTGTGATCAATATAATGATCTCTCTCTCTCTCTCTCTCTCTATATATATATATATATATATATATGCTATGGATATCTTAGTTATCAATCCAGCTATGGCTACTTGAGTAAGAATTGTACAATTTTGCACTTCAATACCTTCTGTAAATACCAGCTTTTTCATTCGATGATAAGCACAAATATGCTGAATCTATGGCGATCAGAATCATACTGCTTTTATAATAAAGCACGTCTACAAGTTAGATTTCAAACATGTGTGCCGTAACCTACAGACTCAGCAACATTTTCTAACTGAAAAATTGGAATATATTATTTAGTAGTATTTACGGATTTGTAAGTCTTTCTCTCTTTAATATTTTACTGACTGTGCTAGGAAAAATGTGAGTTAAAACTAACATACTATGATACTTTGATATGAATATGCAGTATGTATAAAGCATGAGATCCTAAAAACCAAAACATGAATTTTAGCATCACCACATTCCCTAAAGATCTGGACCACAGATAGGACTTCTATTATTAGGTTTAATTTTAGTTTTGTTGCCTAATTTTATTATTATTGTTTGTTTATTTTTGTCTGTTTCTTGGAGATTATACTTCCCTTTAACTTGTTATTGCACCCAATTTTATCTAAATAACCTTATTAGTGATTCTGATGTCATTTATTATTTGCTTCATGATTGGCTGCATTGATCTTTAAACTTTCTGTTGGGATATGACTTCCTTACCTATGAATAAAAGGCGTAAGCTTCAAAACGCATTAGGTGGAAATTCAGATGTGTTCTATGCAATGTCTTATGGCCCCTGTCTTGTTTAAAAATATTTTTAATAAAACATATAAGTTTTAATGAGTTATGATTTGGGTGAGTTTGCTGTGGATTTACATATTTTTTGTTCCTGTAAAGTGGGAACATTCTTTTCTATCTGCATCTGGATTACTAGCCCATTACTAGCCCAGAACTACAGAGTTCTCAACAATGCTGCTAAAAGACAGCACTGGATAAGTGCAAAGAGTGGTAATCTAGTATACAGAATACAGTAAACTGGCAAATATTAGGCTAATTTTAGATGAAATAATTGATCAAATTCTAGGCACTGTGAGCAAAGGGCAGTATAACTAAACAACATCTAAAAACTGAGAAATTTGCACTATACCTGGGTACTAGGGCGTGTCTAATGTAAGTCTACTAGGCCCTTTGTATCATGACTGGGCTACAGAAAATTAAGTTGTGCAGTCAATTCGGATGCATAGGTGACTTTTTCTAAATAAGTTGTAAGTATCTAACCAAACTAAGAACATTCAAAATAATTTAGTAGTTACTATTGTGCCGTGAAGACTGTGAACAAATACACATGGGAAAAATGTCAAAGGCTTTAACAAAGTCAAAACAGAGTCAAATATTATTTGCATGAATTGTTTGGATCTAACTGCTTTTCAACTGACGAAAGAAGCAACAGATCTGCAAAAACAAACAAGAAGCTGTGTATATCTAAGTTACTGAAGATACAGAAAGTCTTAGCACACTATTTTACAGAATTTAAATTCCACTCATGGTTACAAAATCCGAAGCACTTTGGTCTTGTTTTAAAACATGCTGTTTAATTTATAATTAATAAGTAATATGTAAGAACCAAAAAGCTTGGCTAGACTCTGGGTCTTAGTAATACATAATTCTCATTTACATGTAGCCTCATCAAAGAAGATATTTTATTTTACAATTTTACGAGCATTAATCCATACAAAACTTTTTTTATGTCCACTTTGAAACCACGCATTGCTGATTATAATACTGTACATTTCAAAATTTGCTGCATATTCCATATTTATTTTAACATTTAGTTATTAATTCTGGCTTATACACTTCACCCACTGGGATGTAGGTATTTATATATATATGTAAGTGAGTTGTTTTAGTTTAGCCTGATTCACCCATTAGTTGGTATTGCCCCCAAAGTGATATATACTATTCCTAGAAGATGATAAAATAAATTCCACTCTCTAGTGATATAAGGCAATGAGGATGTGCAGAGGACGATTACTTGACGTAACCATCATAGTGAGAGCCATTAGTGTAACTTGGCAGGTAAGCTGGTTTAACCAAGATTGTGGTCAGTTCATGTTAGTTTAGAATGGGAAACTGTATGTCCCAGCAAATTACAGTGTATGGTAAATCTATTTAGGGAAATGTCTAATTTCAAGCCAGGGATAGGAATCCTAAAGAGTAACAAAGAACTGTGGTACCAAATCAGTGATGAATATGTTTACCATAATGGAGGCCTTAGTAAATAGGTTGATGGTGATTATGGCTTAAATATATCTTAGCCATTATTTTGTATAGGCATGGTTATTTGGGCAGGAAGGCAATGGGTACTTAGTCCAAGTCTAATATTGCACTGGGCCCACTGACTTCTAGTTATATCACTGCAAATGTTTTATGTTGATTTTCAATTGAAGATGTTCAAAAACTGACAGATCTACAGATCTGTAATTGCTGTATTTGGGGGATTCTTCAATTAATGTTATATTTTGCTAATAGAACAGTTATAGGAAATAAAAATAAGCTGTCAATGTTTTCACTATAATTTAGGGACATTTTGTATTTTTTGCAAGCTAGTCTAAACACTTATTTCTAAATTAAAATGTCAAAAGGTTTTGCAATAGAAGATCTATGAAACTGTTTCCTTGTTCAATAGTAAAGGTTAAATGTATTTTTCACCCAAGGCAGAGTTTTAGTAAAGATGAAAGTATAATATGTGTTACAGTCTACTTTATGCAATAAAATCAAGTTTTGAAAAAAAAAATGTTTTGCTGACAAAATACAATTCTCTATCTAAAAAAAAATATATTCTACTGAACATGCTTGATCTCCTTACTTGAAAGCGACTGCTAAATTGTGGTGTATGAATATGGAACATTTTTATTTTTAAAATAAAAACCCCAAAGAATATTATTTGAACCTTTACACAAAACAAAACTGAGAGCTTTATTGACTAAAGGGTGAATTCACCTGTCAAATTCACTTCGCTACAATTCGAGTTGCATCACCAAAATAGTTGCGAATTCACTACTCACTATTGACTAAGTGAAGTGAAAAGTCATGCGGAGTGAGGCAAATTCAACATGTGAAGGGCAGTGACATCAGTCTCATCATATCCCACTTATTGTATTCTGTGAATATTCTATTTCTATGTCACCTTGTCCCTAGGTCATGTTGTCATTTAGTTGCAGTCGCCATTGTGACTTTTGAATGGTCGCCTAACGAAATACTGGAGCCCTGCCATCAACTGCCCCAATTCGCCAATCTGAAGTGGCGAAGTCAAACAGGTGAATTTGGAGCAGTTCACCTAGTCGCATTCGCTCCTTCGGCACACTCTTCCACTTAATCAGTAATAGAAGTACCTGTATATGGGCAAGCAAAATGATGCGAAGAGCGCCGTAAGATCACAACTATCACAGATGCCCGAATTGGTCGTGTATTTGCTACATTGCAGAGTTTGCTCAATAAACGAACATGGGGAAGTGGCGAAGAGATGTGAATTCAGAGATATACATATTTGGGGCCAGATTCTCCATCCTCTGAATGCCTGTGAAAATGCCTTTGCGAAGGCATTTCCGCGAAGTGCATGAGGCGCACTGCTGAAATAGTCGCAGACACGCTTCATGCACTTCAAGAAAAGGCAAACAGAGCGGCCGCTCTGCCGCTCTGCTCGCCTGTTCTTGAAGTGCATAAAGCGTGTCCTCGACTATTTCAGCAGCACGCCTCATGCTCTGCCGCTCTGTTCGCCTGTTCTTGAAGTGCATAAAGCGTGTCCTTGACTATTTCAGCAGTGCGCCTCATGCTCTGCCGCTCTGTTCGCCTGTTCTTGAAGTGCATGAAGCATGTCTGCGACTATTTCAGCGGCGCGCCTCATGCACTTCGCGGAAATGCTTTTGCAAAGGCATTCGGAGGATGGAGAATCTAGACCTTGGCCTTTATTCAATAAGGCCCAATGTCTCTATACTCTGTATTAAGTTCCACATATAGGTAACGTGAATACATTCATATAAGAAATTACAAAGTCACTAATCTTTGGGTTGCCAATATTGTCTCTGGAGAATAATTGCATAAATTACAATTGTTTTTACATTCAATGCCAGACAATTGCTCATGTCAGCACTTAGTTGTCACATTTTTAAGCCTTTAGAGTAAAATGTCAGAACAGTAACAGGAACCCTGTCATAAGACCCCAAGTAGCCAATTTCATTTGTGACGTATGTCACATCAGTATATCTTGTGTGAAGTGTTACTTTGACACATGATGAATACTCAAAGGGCGATATTCATAAAAGTTGAAACCATTTTTGACCAATTAATGCTGGAGAATCGTTTTCTTTTTTAATACGTCAGTATCACCTATTTGAAAAGGCTTTTATCACCAAGTCATAGTAATTTTTTGACTACAAAAAGCTGTTTTAACAAAATAAATTGGCAGAAATCTTCATAAATATTCCCCAGTGTGTTGTCACATTTGCAGGAAAGACACAAAGAGATGCAGGGGGTGTGATGTCACAAACTGTGAGACCTTTGCCCACATGGCAGAAAATAACAATCTTTGCCGAATATGCAGATTTGGAGACGCGACAAGTTGTCACAAATTCCAACATATTATGGATCATTTTTGCACTTTTTTTTATTCATTAAAACCATTTGATATTGCCAACTGGCAGCAGGGAAACAGGATCTTATTCTCTGGGAAAAATAACTTTTCTAAAGCAGAACTGTTCTATATTTTGTATTAAGAATCAGCAGTATGCAAATCTACAACTGTTTCTTCAGCACCTGCCAGATCTCTTAGAACAAACTCCATATACCAGGCACATATGAGCATGCTCACACTATGACATGAGCGTGCTCACACTATGACATGAGCGTGCTCACACTATGACATGAGCGTGCTCACACTATGACATGAGCGTGCTCACACTATGACATGAGCGTGCTCGCACTATGATAGGAACATACTTGCACTATGACATGAGCGTACTCACGCTATGATATATGAACGTACTCACTCTATGATATGAGTGTACTCACACTATGATATGAGTGTAATCACACAAGGGGCAGTATTTATGAAAGTCAGAAAGACCGGTACCGGTCTTTCCAACTTTCATGTGGTCCCGATTTCCATATTATGGAAATCGGTATTTTTCGATTTCCATAATCTGGAAATCGGATATTTGTACCGAAAAAATCCTTAGCCATTTTAATTAATGGCTATGGATTGGTACAAATACCCGATTTCCATATTATGGAAATCGAGAAACACCGATTTCCATAATATGGAAATCAGGACTGCCTTTATTAAGCCCGAAAAGACTCCGTTGGAGTCTTTTCGGGCTTAATAAATACCACCCTATGCTTCAACCTTACTTTGTTCATTACATTAATCATAATTCAATAAAAATAATTTTGTACGTGAAATAGGAAAAAGGGTTTTTGTTAACTCCTTGAACCTGGTTCACAGTGAAGGGAGCTTTCTACATCCTTGCGTATGCAGAAGACAGTTAACAAAATGCCAGGGGAATGAAAATCTCCTGTAGTGATATGTCAATGTGGCCAGAGAAAATGGAGCACAGTAAAACATATAAGGGACTGGGAATGAAAACTTGAGTTATGCTGGTAAATTGGCTTTTTTGATTACTTGGCATTCTAGAGTGTAGTCTTAGTTAACAGTGGACAAACCTTATTCTGGAAGAATTTTCTTTATCTTTGACACATAGCTATGTTTGGTTATGTGATTTTTGCTCTTTAAAAGCTTTTGCATTGATTTCTTGCATTCAGATCAAAAGATGACAACTAACTCAAATAGACTGCGTACTAAATATAGAGCTGTTCAACTTGCTCAGCAAATGTGAATGGTTAAAATGCTTTGTAACTGATTTTCTAGCTTTAGTGATTCAGAGGGACCATGGATGAGCCATCTTATCTTACAGCCTCAGGCTAGGAGACAGTAGAGGAATTTATGATAAGTCCTGCTGCTGAGTGAGCTAAACAATGATGTGATTGAGAAAAGAACACATATTTTCAAGATCGCAAAAAAAAAAATAAAAAAGCAAAAAGAGTTCTCCTCTGATATCCCCACTTGCTTGAATCTGCTATTATAAATAAATGATTATTATATATAATGTCTGATTATCATTCCAGATAGTTTGTTGGTTGGCTAATAATGTGTGATTTGTACTTAATTATCCATGAAAAATACTAATGTTTTAATTTCACGTACAAGCTGATATAAATTAGTATCCTATAAAAAGAACAGGTTTTGTAGTGAGGATGATCTGTGTATTTAATTCAAAACATCATTTTCCTTGACACAGTAGATTAGATTTTCAAACAATTTCAAGCAATGGTACAGAGGCAGAGTTTTTTATTGAAAAGGAAACTTTATGATTATTAAGTTTTTTTTATAGCACTGCACTCAGAATAAGATAAATCTATATAATTCTATATAAATATGACTAATACAAGCTGAGTTAAAACAGAAGATTCTCAGTGGATTTTTTTCCTTACAATTACTTTAGAAGATAAAGGGATGCTATTATTAAAAATATTTTCCTAAAATCTATTTTCTGGTAGTTTGGTAGAAGATAGTTAGAAAATGTACATAGTCATATCGATCATACTATTATTATGCTAATACATTAAACAAATGTGTATATAAGGATTTACAAAACATTAGCTGTAAACAATAGTGACTACATTTATTTCACTCACCCTCTCTAGCATTCTTTCAGGCATTTTCTCGTAAAAAATTGTATCCTCTTCAGGCAATAACACACTTAGAACAATCACCCTTAAAGGGCTTGAGGTTAAGTGAGGACAGAGCCTTAACAAGGTATTTAGAAACATATTTGAGTGGGTATGTCACCATACCTAACCTGGACAGACTACTTCTAGGATTCTAAACCAAGCTTAACAATACTTTCATCATACCATTAAGGACATCCCTAAAAGTGGTTCCTTCTAGATCTCCTCTTCTTGGTGCTAGCAGCTCCATAGCACTCGGATATTCTTGCACTGGTTATGTGCTCTGCTTTGCAGGTCCTTTTCTGTAGTATTTCTTCCATGAAGACCATTCTGTTAAGACCTCTCCATGTTGTAAGGAATTTTAGTAATTTCTGTATGTTGGAAGCTAATAACATTAATGGATTTCAAAGGGATTTTCACAGAAAGTCAGTCTTAATTATCTCTGCTGCACATAGGTGCATTGCGGGTCTTCTTTTTTTCTTGTTCTGTTTCCTCAGAAGAGGAACTACAGTAATGACATCTCAAACTAAACTTTACACAGCTCTGTAGACTCACAGCATCCATTTTTTGTGATGTCACTGCTGAAGTTCTGGCAACAATAAAACCTGATTAGATCATTAACACTGTTTTCCCTGATAAAGCACTATCAATAAAATTCAAGAGCTTTACATTATCATACATCACATGTGCACCATTGGCGTGTGGTGTCCAGGATGGGTGTAGAGCACAAAGCGCACAGGGTATTTAAAGGGCAAGTGTCACTGGTGCCTCCTGCAAATTTCCCAGCAACCCAGAGCTGTACCACTTTAAGATGAAATATAGGAATTTACCTCTTGTGTGAAGCCAGGTCCCAAGTCCCTTCAGAGTTTACCTTAGCAAGTGAAATGAGTCAGTCCAAAACCAGTTATGCTTTTCTCCAAAACAGATTTTAACTTTATTTTTCTCTCTTGCAAAGATTCTCCAGTAACACATGAAATATTCTTTAAATCTAATACATCTCCAAGTATAACAACACGTAAGAATTCCCTTGATCCCAAGGTCTCTTATTTTCTTTGTGTCTGTTCTCTTAGCTTTTTCTCTAACATCTCATAAATTACCATGCTCACTCAACTTCCCATAGCATGGAATAACTCTCCCATTTCCTGTTACTGGAGACTTTGTGCATAACCCAACAGCTGGGATCCCTCTGTAGTAGAGCATCATACCTAGATTAAAGGGGAACTCTTATTCAGGGCAAAATTTACTTACACATAATTTAAAGGTCAAATAAATCGTTTTATATACTTCTCTTGTAATGTCAGGTTCTGTACATTACAGGTGCACAAAGGACAATTGACTTCCTTGCAGCTGTTACATCTCATGGAAAAGGACCTTCTTAAGTAAACTTTATCAATTACTGTTTGATCATTTATAAATAGCATTATTGCATAGCATTTCTTTTAATATATACATAACACTTGTCTATATATTATATTCCTATGTATCACTTTAGTTCTTCTTTAAGGATGTTTGATTGTATGCAGAATACAAATAAGACAATCCAATAAAAGTAAAATGTGTTTGTGTGAGTTATATTTACATATCTCGCAAAGCAGGTAATTTCCAGATTACAGATAGCTGAATCCATGTAGTTGTGGTTGTCCAGGCCAGATGCAATGTTTGTAGCCTAGGGTAGACTGAGCTAATATAAATATAGAACAGGGAAGTATAAGGCATACCAGGGGGTATATGGTGAGCCAGAGGAATACATTAGCATTGTTCTGGGCACTGGGACAATGTGGGTCAGATCTGGGCATACTGAGGAATATTCAATTATATAGCAAATATTTTCTTCTGAGAGAAGTAGGGGCAATGTGGGGCTATAAATGAGGCAAACTGTGGCAGTCTGGGGGAACCATTTAAAAAAAAAGTCATTATTTATTGGCAGGCAAACCAGAGAATTCTGGGGCAATTGGGGCAATACTGATGTAAACTGGGTCATAACTGGAACATACTAAGAAAACTGGGACAGCCTTCAAACCGCAACCCCAATACTTAAGTAGGGATCTGCAGCAGATAATGTAGCAGGGATCAAAGGACCTATGAGAAGGTTGTGTAGCATAATGTCGTCAGTGCTGCACTCCCATTGACTCCTGAACCAATTGTGTCAAATGAGCTGCCCCCAGGTAACCCTGCTCTTTGCTGGGGGAGATGGTCCAGTCATTCAGCCACAGCTGGAATAATTTTCCTGTCTAAAAAAATGTTCTTATTGATTTCAGAATAAAATGGAAGGATAACCGATATTGAAAAATATTGATATTGATAAATATTCATATGCTGAAATTTCACACTATGTAGAGTTTTTTATGCGGTTCACCTTTTCAGTCGTATATAACTCAGCAGAATCGAAAAGTCAAGTGAATTGATAAAATAACATTACAAAGGATAAATGTCAAAATGAATCAAAAAGGTAGAAATGATCTTTATATAATTCCCCCAAAGAAGAAACAGAGATTATGAGTGAGTAAAATATTTTTGTAGTAATACAAGGTCTTACATAGATTTTATTGGAATCAAGGTATCCAATTCTGGTACTTGGTTTCCTTATTGAATGGATAGATGTTACTCTGGAGCCACCAGGGTAGTGACTCCACTGTGCCTTGTGACTGGAGTGCAAGCTACTCTTTAGTTACTGCTCACTATATGTTACAACCATTGCAACCATGTCAGAGAGCTAACCTGCTCTAGCTACAGCACCTAAACCAGGAATCCCCAAAGCAGATGTAGGCTTTAGGCTAGCTGAAACAATGGTCACCTCAAGGGGAATACATCTACCTTCCTATAATGTAAACCAAAAGAAACAAATTATTTATTGCAGGGTTGTACAATGTGAAAAGTGTCCACAAAAGGGAACTGTTTTTGAAAACAATAGGGTAACCTAACTGGGATAATTCCAATTTAGCAGCATCTCTTACCATCTATGCTTATTAGTTGGTATAAACAGACATCGTATGAAAGACTTATGTGTTCGCACAGATCTTTAACCAGTAAGGCCTAGCGTAACTGCATGGTACAGGGTTTCATCTTATTACTGTGAATTTGCAATGTTTGACTGTACTAATATAAGCCTGGATCACCGCCAATTTTCCTGCTCAGTCGCTGTATCAAATTTGATAGTTCATAGTGAATAGTCTTATTACTGATCTTTTGGCCCCAGTCTAGAATCAGTGACTGACATGGAGAAAGAAACAGGAAACAGTAATTAGATAAGCATCCTTGCAAGAGGCAAACACCAATTTAAGAACAATTAGGCTAATAAAAGCACTGTGGCTCCCTAATGCCTAATTTGAAACTAAAATCCTTTGCTAATTTACAGTTTTAGAACAAACAGATGTGGCATTTAATTTTCAAAGTACAGCTAACCAATCTTTGTTACAAAGAGTGAGATAACCAAGGCAACGGAGTGAGCATGTTACATAAATCTGCTGCATTACTTTGAAATATCTCTTTCAATTTCTTTTCTGTTTGTTTAAAAAGACAGATGGCAACAGTGGACTGCAGTCAATAAATTAACATCCAATCTTCTAAGTTTTAAACTTGAAATTAGTTTTGTCAGTTTGCTTAATGTGTAGTTTAGGCCTTTAACATCCTAAGGATGAAATGGTAATATCTCCAATTAAAAGAATTCTGTATAATTTTGTTCAGATATATTAAGCTATTTTAATTGTAGTTCATTTTTTATCCACTGTAGTAAGATATTCTATTTAGGATTTAAAGTGGACCTATCACCTCCCGACTCCCCCCCACCCACGGATATCCCCCTGATTGTGAGTACCTCTGCAAAAACTGACTCTGCACACAGGAAGGCTGACACAGGAAGGCTGACACAGGAAGGAGGGCTGGTAGGAGGGCTTACTTGTCAATCAAGTAAGCCGCGCCTCCTCCTACAGCTCCTACAGTCTTTCTATCCGACCCAGCCTGCAGTGTCGAACTGACAGGCAGAGAGAAGGGCTAAAAAGACACAGACAGGTACATTCTTTTTAATGGAAGTGTATTACAAAAACGTTCCTATAGACTGTCTCTATTTTATAAACTAATGTTGTTTGGAGGTGATAGGTCCACTTTAACTTTAGACAAGAACCATTCCAGTCCAAATATATTTCATTATCAGGATAGCCATGAAAATGAAATGGTCCTCTTGGTCCTTCATAGCCTATATTCTCATATAAAACAATCCTCAGTGGGTCCCCTGTTGTCAATGATTTCAATCCTAACAACTCTGGCCCTCTGTACTTCTAATTTTCATATTCTGTACAAGTACATACATTTTAAACAGAGAGGTTTTAGTTACTTATTTTTGATCATAAAAATAGTGCTAGCGAATATGCAATGATCATTTTTCATTTATTTCTTGCAATCTTTGGTTAGACTGGTTATACTTCCAGTACATTTATATAGTGGGCTCCCTCAATTTGTGTAATGATCTCAATCCTCTCTTTCCTAACAAAAAATCCTTAAAGCACCATCATCAAATAATAAAATCAAACTTAAAAAAATGTTGGTACTTCTCTTATATATTCCATAAAAAGGAGCTGGACCACATGCATTCATCCAGATGCAGTGGGCTCAAACATATAGAGGCATTGCATTGGTAATAAGAAATATTATGTTATGTTAATGGTGGTACTCTTAAGATTTTTTGATGGGTAAAAAATGGTTCATCCCAGTTCTTAGGGGATATAATTCCACCTCAGTCTCTCACCTGAGGATACAGGAGTTTAGGATTGAAGGATATTTTATTTTTCATTTTTAGGCTCCCGCTATAAGACATATAAGGGAGTTCAGGTATGTAGGTAGTGATCCTACCCAGGAGTGGGTCATGAATTATCCCCACCCCAAAGTGCTGACCAATGCCTCACCTTGGGGTTTCGGAGAGGGATCAGGTTTTATTGTAACTCACCCCCTAAAAATAAGGTGGGAGTACTAGATAGATAGTGATGAGCATGTTTTCACTTTTTCAGGCTGGTTCTCACTGACTGTAGGGTATGTTCATGTGGTGTCATTTCCCCCCTGACTAAGCAGTAGAGTTTAATATAAAAATAGGCAATATGTTATTTCCCTCTAATATATTAAAAAAAGAGGAGGAATGAGGGAAGATGGCAACCTACTTCTATTTCATACATCCTCAAACTCCTGCACAGCATGAGGGTATGGGTTCCATATAAAGACCAGGAACATCAGAAAGTGAAAATTAACATTTAAATTGACAGATGTGTTATTCATATTCAATACAATCACGTGTTTTTACAAACCAAGTGATCAGTGTTTTCTAATTGGGATATTATTGGGATAAATATTTATTGTAAAGAAGAAATGGTTAGAAAAGAAAGGAAAATAAATAAAAAAGTAAAAAGCACAATAAATAACAAGATGAAGCATTTAAACTACTAAAAGAGGAAGGTAGTCAAGAATTGCACAAAAACTATATGGATGAAAATAAATTATGTAAAAACTAATAAAATGACAACAACTTTTATTGGCAATGAGACTGGAGAGTCTGTACAGAAAGTCTAATTGCCAAAGTAGGATAAAACCCAAAATGTAACTATATAAATAGTAAAAAGGCATTATAAAAATGATTTTCACATCCATTTCTATCAGTGAAGTGGTGATTGAATGCAAATTCGGCCCTTTATGCAGCTGTGATGAGTTACCACCATAAATAGTGAGAGTTGGGATCTGTCTTTCCAATATGGGGTTATTAGTCTATTGCCAAAGTATATAAGCAAACTGAAAATAAAGTCAGCCAAAGATTAAATGTAATAATAATATATCTATCTCTATCTATCTGTATATCTATCTATCTCTATCTATCTATCTGTATATCTATCTCTATCTATCTATCTGTATATCTATCTATCTCTATCTATCTATCTGTATATCTATCTATCTGTATATCTATCTATCTGTATCTATCTATCTATCTATCTATCTATCTATCTATCTATCTATCTGTATCTATCTATCTATCTATCTATCT
>JAKJJM010017361.1:0-12018 GCA_021901965.1 Pipa carvalhoi | reverse complement strand
ACTTGTATTGTGTAATGTACTTTTCCCATGTCTGTATTATATTTGTATTGCTGAATTGTACAGCGCTGTGTAAATTTGTGGCGCTTTATATATAAAATTATACAAAAGAGAAATGATTCAGAAACTAGCGCGTAGGTAATGAGGTTCAGTAGAAGAGTTTGTAACCCCCGGGCTGGGTACAGAGGGGTAGGAAATCTACAGTGTGTCTTAGACTATTACTATGGCTGTTCCCTGCAGGAACAATGGCTGCAGTATCAGAGCACGATTAATGGAATTAAGGATAAAGCCGACGATCTGGAAGATCACAGTTTTACTTTCGCCCAGGACCTGGATGCTTTGCAGGAGAAGGTAAGTGCTGCTTATTATATATCCACCAGCGGGGGGCGATAAACCAACAAAAAAAATGAATATGACCTGTTATTTATATAGGATATAATTTTATATTTACTTCCCCTTAAAATAAAACAGTCAGGGCTTTGTTATTTGCATAGACAGTTCTGTTCCCAATATATTTATATAAAAAAGATGAGTATTGTAATACTTGGTGATACCTTTTTTATTGGACTAACAGTCAGTTTAGACAGACAAGCTTTCAAGAGGTTTGTCCTCCCTTTATCAGGTCAATAGCAATACTTGATAAAGGGAGGACAAATCTCTTGAAAGCTTGTCTATCTAAACTGACCGTTAGTCCAATAAAAAAGGTATCACCAAGTATCGCTGGACTAACACGACCACTTTATACTAACTTATATATAGACATTATTTTTCTCATGACTTATCCACCATAAGAATTTTTTCTTGCGTGTTACCTTTGTAGATGAATATTACTAATGGAACAGCCAACAATCTGCACAGAGTGACCAAGAAAACTCACCATCGGGCTGTAGAACTGCTGAATAAAGTACAGGGACTTTATAACATTTCCCAGGGTAAGAGATGACATCGCGCATTTAAACCCGGAGCAACTTTAAACAATGAAATCAGCGCGTTTAATATAATAATATAATGTAATAACTTAATATAAATAACCTACTGGTCATTTGTTAACAGGTACAATATCCAGCTTTGTACAGTAGTAAATTCCATGTGAACATAAAGTCAGCGGTGTTTGTATAGATCATAATTTAATTTGAACATCATGTTGTAGTTAAGACAAAAACTGGAAACCAGAATGTGAGAGAGAAACTGAACAAAGTGAGGGAAGTGTATGGATTGGATCCAGTAGTCTATAGCAGCAGTTCTCCTTTACTGGGTTACTGTAGTTGGACTAGTGAAAACAATCATCTGATTGCCAAGTATATGCGCGATACCATTGTATTGCTTGTTTTTTTGTTTTTGTTTTTTTAACGTTTTGCTTTCTGGAAACTTTTCCCTATTTAACCTGTTCGTGGTTAGATTCCGCCTTGTCACGGGCCATTAACGAACATAAAAACTAGGAATCTTGAGTATTTCTTTCCTAGAAAAAACGTGATTGGTTAAAATAAAAATCCAAGCAATCTCGCTTGGTTTCAGGAGATGGAAAGATTTGTAGTTTGACAAAGAAAGATTTGCACGCTCCTAGTTAAACATGGATTTATATGAGCCGAGAGCAGGTTGTTAATCGCTGATAGTTCTCTCCCGGGGAAGCAGTCTGTGTTCCGACCTTATAGATTTGTCCTACTTGTCTCGAAGGGATTATTGAGCAGCTGAAGAAAATCGGATCGTCCAATACCACCAACATTACTTCCACTGAGGAGTTCCTTCACATCGTGTCCGAGGTTGAGCGGATGATGATGGAGATGAGGGACAAGGATTTCCAGTACCCACGAGACCTGGCTGAGAGGGAACTCAACAAGACAATAAACTGTGAGTAAAATCAGACACTAGAATATCATCTAGATCCGTATAACTACAGATTCTCTTCCTGATCGCAGTCAACCTTTGAGGTTAGCACACACTATCATGACTCCTTTCTACTCTCCTTGACCAGTGTTAAGGCGAGTTAAGACAGACCTGGTCAGCAGTTGGCTGTCCAACCAGGACCTACTGAGTGAGACGAAGAGGCGATTGGACACTTACAGCTCTGAAGTGATGGATCTACGAGATGCTCTTAATGAGGCCGTGAACAAGACAAGACAGACAGAGGATCTAAACAGCCTGAATCACAACACTCTGGAAGACTACTTGGTGGGTTTATAATGGCAAAATATTTGTAACATCCCTCCAAGTCCACATTGATAACTCGATTAATGGCAAAGCCCATTTCCTAAATTTGGGGTATGTCCAAAATGCCAAGGCGCCTACAACTTTGCTTCTGGTACCAAAAACTGCATATAAACCATTGTGGACCTTTTCACTATTAAAATTCCATGACTGTGTGTGCGATTATGTGTTCTAAAAAATGTCACTGGACTACAATTCCCAGAATCCTTTAGCATAGTGGAGGACATTGTTGTCAGATGACAAAAGACTTTAATTCCAGCAACATCTAGACCACACAATATACTATGTTTTATGTATATGTCTGCGCGGTGCCTGCGCACCTGAAATACTAAGACACAAATTACATCTTTTGTTTTGCAAAGCTGAAACTTAACGATCTGAAAAAGCAGCACAGCGAACTGGAGGCAACAATGAAGATGGCGGAAGATTCACTGACCCACGTCTCAGACCTCCTGCAAAGCATGGAGAACATGAAGGAGGTAGGATGGGGTTGTTATGAAAGCCCAGATGGTGACACCTTGGGTGGGTGGAGTAACCAGTTGGTCTTTTTTTCTCCAGGAGTATGAGAAGATGGCTGCCGGACTTGATGGGGCACGGGGATCACTGATAGAAAAGGCAAAGAAGTTTTCCCCAGCAAGTGGCAAGATCCCCATTGTGGAGAAGGCAGAGGCGTACGCCAAGGAGCTGAGCCAGATGGCCAAGGACTTAAATAGGTTGGGACCAATAAGTACTATTTGTCTATGTCTGTGAGAATAAACCATATGTACATGGACAGTTGGTTCCAGAGAAGTGTCTAAACTCATCCGTTATTCTGTGCAGCGCCATTGGGGACTCCAATAAGGACGGTTACATCCAGAAAGCCATCAATGCCTCTGACGCTTACTCCACCATCATCGATTCTGTGAAACAGGCGGAAAAGGCAGCGAAAGAAGCCAGGCGCGTAGCCGAGGAAGCGGTTAAGGTGGGTGAAGCGTTCTTGGGCAGTGTTGCCTAGGTTGCGGTTTGTATGAAGTTATTTGTTGGGAAGGAATTACAAGTGCAACATAAGGACTACATTTGCTGTCAAATTCTTCTTACTAGAGGGTTGGAGTTTATGTTACTAAATGAATGAATTGCCTGAGAGTCCACTGGATTCCAGAACACTTAAACAGATGTTCTGTGAATCGGAAATTCTGTAACATATGTTGAAAAACACTCAAATGATTGATTACCACCGTAGCATGTGCAGTTTCTAGGCGTCCTGTGTAAACTGGGTGGGTCTGGAAACCTTATTTTTAAGGTCGGGTGCTCAAAGTAACTCTTAGTTTACCTTTGTAATGTAGAAGATCGTGGAAAAAAAGCCATTTATCTATTGGGCTAAATGTGCCTAAACATGGGCTTAAATCGTTCCTGACGGCCCCAATGGTGATCGGACTGGATCAACACGATATTAAATATTCCTTTCCATTTAAATAACTTCTACCGTTTTTTGAAGCATCCATTTCCTCAGAAGACTGTCTCACAAATTCACTGCCCTTTCAGTAAAAGCTGGAGATTAACCCTTTCTTTCCTGCAACCTCGGAGGGGCCACAAGTCTTTTGTGTTGTCCTGAAAGCGAAAAGCTTATTACAATATAATATATAAGAACCGGCTGTTGACTGCCTATACCCCAATGTGCGTTAGTGGACTCGGTTGACTGCAAATGAATCTTTGTCAGTAGAAATGGTTGGTTTGCCCAGTACACATGGGAACAAGCGTCTGCCACCAGCCCAGATCAGGACACAAATTACTCCTTGTGGTCCCACCAGGTACCAGATTCTGGTCTGCTAATCATCTCACACCTTTAAAAGGATTAAGTCCAAATTGTTGTAAAGAAATTGAAGCAAATTGAATGTTTTTCTTTATACTTGAGTATAATTAATATTCCCACAAACCCTTATTACATTAGTTGCGATGTCTGCAGAAACTGACATATGCGTCCAATATTTTCATTAATATGAAATTCGCCTTTCTTTAATTTCTGTTATTTTCGCGGTGCTTCTCCTGATATATATGTATTTTTTCAAGCGAGGGAAATTTTACAAATCAACAAACCTAAGGCGATATTATTTCAGTAAGTTTTGTAATAAGCTCCCTGGACCTTTCCTGTCGAAAGTCGGTCACTGCGGGGCCTATTCGCTGCGCCAGACATGTAAGGGAGGGAGGAGGGGGCGACGGCAGCAGTTTAGACATCTTCAGTTTATTAACTCGCATTGTATTGTCTTTCTCCTTCTCCAGAATATTTTATCAGAGGAACTTGGCAAGAAAGGAAAAGACCTAAAGCGCAAAAGCGTTCAGCTTGAAGAGTCGGCCAATGCTGCTGAGAACGAATTAAATGGAGGTAAGAGAAACTTCGGTTTGTACTGGAAACAGGCAATGATGAATGTGAGACGTGCCTCCGGTGTGCAATATGTGTCCGTTTATGGAAATTTAGTTAAAATTGATCTGACAATGAAATGGTAGTTTTCCTGTTATTATTCTGCAGTAGGAAACGTACTCCTTGGCGTCTGAGCAGATGTACTTTTAGATGTTTTCTAGCCTTGGCTTTGCCGCTCACTCTTTTGTTCTTTATTCATTCAGATGTTCGGGAAAAGCTTCGGGAGGCAAAGACGAAACTTCAAAAGAACAAAGACCAAAAAGAAAAAATTCAGAAGGGACTGAGCTCAGCCATAGACAGAATCAGCATGGCGCAAGGTAACGCTGTAGGCATCGCATCACAACAATGGGGTTTGTTTTCCCCTCCAATCAGAAACTAGAGATTTTAGCACAATAGTATTGGTGTGGGGGGGGGGGGTTTCATTCCAATACATTTCATGTTATCCAGAAACATAATTAGTATTTGTAGCCTGTAGTCACACTTCAGCCCCATGGCTTCTCCTGACTTTGTAGTCCACGCTATAGCGTAATTCACCCTGCGCACACAACGCAGGCCAGTGAGAAACGACGGTATCTGGGAGAATAAATTCTCTTTTCTTTGCCGCAGACAATGTAACGGACGACATCACAAGCGCCAAGTTTAAGGCGGCGGAAGCCAACGACACAGCCAACAGAGTGGAAAACTCATTGACGGATATAAAAAAGAACCTGGAGGAGTGGAACGATAAGTACGGAAACTTGCAGAACGAAGACGTCGCCAGAGCAGTCGAGGACGCGAACGCGTCTGGTGAGAAACGCGTTGTCCTCTCGCTTTGTTTGACCGTTGCCCCGGCACCCCTGTCTGCGCAGTAGCAATTAATCTTTAATACAGATATAATGATTGTTCGGAATTCCGCGTTCCGTTTTGGTTGAACCGCCGCTGAGGGCGCTCACTGCGCTGAATGAAAAACACAACGTGTGTATTTGTAACTTGTTGGCTGTTTCACAAAGACAGTAAAGAAATAAACTGGAACCCTAAGCACTTAGAGCATTACTTAACCATTGCTCACTACTTGATGGGGCCTCAAGCTGCCACTTTACCCACTCTACGCCCTGCACACAGGCACTCAAACCCTACGCTGCTCACCCCAACGGGCATTCCCTTATAAGGATATATAATTCAAATACGCTCACAGAATTAGAATGACCTAATATTATGTCCAAATGTCCGACTGATGCAGAGAATGTAGCAGTCTCTGTCGGCTCCCTAGGCCGAGCTGTGCTGTAGCATCCCTTTAACCTGATACAATTCAGATCAAGAGGGTATTGTGCTTATGGTTTCTCCTTCAGGACTGATGAACACTAGCATAGTGTAATCCTACATAAAATAACTATTAAAGGTAAATACTGTGGAATTGCACTCACCTGCTGTAATCTTGGTGGATTTGGCTAGAGCCAGTGCACCGTTTCCCTCTATGTCCCAGACGTACGGTAGCAATAGCCTAAGAGAAGCAAGTCCTGCAGAGAAGGAGAAAATGAATCCAGTGCAGTTGTTTTTAGTCAGTAAATAGTGAGTCAATATCGCACTTACAAACTTTCCAGTGATATTCCCGCGCATCAGTCCATTGATAGGCAGAGGTCTCCTACGCGTTTCACCAAGGATGGCTTCATCGAGGAGCCACTAGACGACAGCTGCTTTGGGATATGTACTGAGGAGTCCAACTTAAATTTAGGATTGTTCGGCAGGCCCCAGCAGCTCATGTGCTTTCCTTACCCATTCTCCCACAACTGCCGGCACTTATAAATTGGTAAATAATTAGTTAATAATTAGGGATAATAATTGCGTCATCACCTAGGGATGCAGAAGGAAGGCTATACAGCCAACCCCTACACAGCTGACTTATAGCTTGAGGGAAAGTGGGTTTAGGGTTAGGCTGGAAGCAGAGATGGCCATGCCTTACACAATGCACCTCTTTAGTAAATGAGCCTTGGTATTTGTATATAAGAACATGTAGCCAGGGAGCTGTTCCCCACAGTAATGATTTATTGAGATTTTACAGGGAACCTACAGCTCCTTGTGAATTCTGGTGGCAGCGGCCAGCCATTTCCTTCCATTCCTGTAAAATTTTAAGGTCATTATTGAGAAAATTTCCTGCCTCTGGTATAAAAAGATATGTTAAACCAGAAATCAGCATGTAGCAGCGTGCTTTATTTCAATGGAATCTCGTTGCTAAGGCAACTTAAAATATACTTACCGACTAAGCGCTCTTTTTATATATTCATGAACAATTTCTCTGTCTACCTCTCCCTTAAGTCTCCAACCTGGAAAACGCAATTCCGCTGCTTCTGGATAAATTAAACAAACTCGAAAACCGTCAGAGTCAGAATGGAAGCATCTCAGATAGTATCCAGCGCATCAGACATCTAATATCTCAAGCCAGAGACGCCGCCAGCAAGGTCTGTTACTGCATTACCGTTGGGAGGGTGGCAGAAGTGGGATTTTGCTCTGATTACTGTATTTTCTTTCTTTACTAAGAACTTAACCCATAAAGTTGAAAGCCTCCATGAACCTTCCTCCACTTTATGTTGTATGTGTAGGTCAGGGTCCCGGTGAAATTTAATGGGAGTTCTGGAGTTCAGATCCGCACGCCAAACAACCTTCCGGATCTCGCGGCATACACTTCCCTGAAGTTTCACATTCAGAACCCAATGCCGCAGGCTAAGAGAAAGCGCCAAGCGGATATAGACCAGGGGCGGTTTGTCCTGTATCTCGGGCACAGAGATGTAAGTGGCTGGACCTGCAGATGCAGATAATGATCACCCATTGAAGGAAGCTTAGTTTCACAGCAGTAACTTGAATATCATTTTGTACGTGTTTTATTTAAAGACAGGTTAGGGCTTACTTTCCTTACACCTATTCCATATCCACCTATTCCAGTTGTGTAACATTGTATCTCTCCTGCAGGCTAAGGGAGATTACTTTGGGCTGGTTCTGAAAGGAAACCGGTTACACTGTGTGTACAAACTGGGAGACGAAGACCCTACTTTTCTGACGGCCAATGAAGACATCAGGGAAAAGTTTGTTACAGTGGCCATTGAAAGGTAATTCTGCTCTTTGTTCACCTTCTGTACGGCCGGGGCATGTTAAACCTGCGCCTCTCTCAACTGTATTTAGCTGCGCTTCCCATCAGACCCTAAAAGCCAGATTATGCGCAGAATATTAATATATTTTTGCATATATTTACAACACAAGGCATTTTACTTAATATATAGGGAAATCAAGTTTTAGGCCACACTCGGTGTATTGAGAGGAAGCTGCTCTCCCTTACCCCACTGTGATATCATCAGACAGTAGAGGTCTGAATGGTCTAAGGGTAACGTCCCACCATGGGTTTTGCCAAATGGAGACTGTAGAGCCTTCACTTACTTACTTTACACACCATCGGCAACATCTTCCTGCTTAGTCAACAAATGTATCACCACAACAAAGTCGGTCTGCAGTTGGTTACTTATGGTTAAAGCACCTGGAAGCGGTTGCCATCAGTTCTTCAGGAAAGCTAATGGGTGTTTACCACAGGCTGTTAACTTGTGTTTTTTCCCCTTTTTTTTTGCACTGTTTGTAATTTGCTGCAAAACATAGACTTGGCCTATAGCCTTACATGTCCTTAAATGCATTCGCTAAGCTTAATATTTCAGCTTTGCCTTTGTAATTCTATCAATGATCTGATCTCGGCACTCAATCTCCCCAGGATACTGCAGTACGGCCAGATGTCCATCTTTGTGACAAAGCAAACTTTATTTGAGATTAAAGGCGATAGCACAGCTAGTGGTGACCAAGGACTTCTCAATCTGGACCCAGAACGTTTTGTATTTTATGTAGGAGGATATCCTGAAGGATTCACGGTATGCTTCAATCTGATGACCTTTATTCCACAGCTCTGAAAAAATCCTTCATGTTTAAAGAGATGGGCTTATGTCTCTGTGCTCTTCTGTAGCAATTACAAACTATAAATTCCTGTGGCACCAAAGGGAACCGTGTACAAAATTCTACAGAGTAATTGAAAAGAACTCTACTGATTAATAAATAAACCTAGCTTTTCACATTCGTGTAGGTGAACTCTTAAAATAAAAACAATGATTCTTAAGTGATATTTTTAGTAATGCCTTATTGCCTACATCAAATAATATTTACCTTAATGCAAGATCGTTCCCCTGCAAAAAAATCATGCAATTAGATGTCATAAGGAGAAAATATTAGACAAAAGGGAGCTGGCTGAAGAAATAATCTTGGAGAAATGAACTAAAGTTTACAGAGAGCATCTGGATAGACAGGGTGCTATATTATGTCAATTCTGAGTTGTGAGTTGATCATTTAGAACCAGTCCACTCTGCTACTCCCAATGAACTTGGGTTGATGGTGACACTTTAGACTTCAGTTCTCCTGGACACAACCCTAATGTTCAGAATTTGTCTTTCATTGCCTCCAGCCACCAGACCCCCTTAATTATCCAAGGTATCAAGGTTGTATTGAGATGGACACCTTAAATGAGAAATCCATAAGTTTGTATGACTTTGAGAAAACATTCCAAGTTGATACAACGCAGGACAAGCCTTGTGCAAGGTATATCTTTAAGGGATTGCAACAACAAAAAAAAGAGGGCACCCATTAGGATGTGGTTCTTAGCTAACTTTACTCTCCTTTTGCCAGATCAAAATCCACAGGAGACCCCTGGCTGACAGATGGATCATATTTTGATGGATCAGGTTATGCAGAAGTGAAACTAGAGACTCTTCCTGGTTTATCCAAGAGGTTTGAACTGGATATCCGCCTGGTCTCTTATAACGGCATCATCTTCTACCTTGATGCCGAAGTAAGTTATTCTAAATGTGCTCTGTCTTCATTTATCAAGGGATTACTTGTTCACCTGAAAAGAAGTGGAAACTACTAACTAGTTACAACCTGATTGAAAAGAGTAGACTATGTTCTTTTAGATTGTACAGCAGACTGAAGGGACGGCTGGTTTCTTATTTACCCGCTCTTGTGATTTTTAGGAGCAGTTCTTGTGCCTTGCCGTTCAGGATGGAAAACTGGCTTTGTTCTATGACATTGGAGACGGACTTGAAAAGTCAAATGCAATGGAGCCAGGCATGCTACAAATCAGCAGTTCCACCACTAAAGTGGTAATGTAGTCACTCTAAGAAGTCTGAATTTTTTTTTAGCTCATTGTTAACAGAGTAAACATTAAGTACATGGGAAAAGCTGCTTCTCCGTTTTCAGCTGGGTCAGAAAGGCATCTGTCTAAGGAAGCTTGTTATTAGAAGGCCATCTGGAAGGGTATTGGCTTCATGCTGGGTGTTTTAAGTTTATCTCTATGTAATTATGTCTTAATAGCTCATAACTTCGGTGTAATTATAGGCCACAAGCAATGATGCATGTGTATTACTTAACCAGCAACAATTTCCAGGCACTGGGAACTAATACTTGTTTTATAGGTCTTTTAGCACAGATCCAAACAACTTCCAGACCAGAAGAAAACCCACAAAACAAGAGATGGCATGAAATCCTCATTTAACAGTCAAAGACCTCATCTCTTGGTTTTAATAGCTTGTGACTTTTCTTCTAAACTGGCAAAATGTACAGAAAAACACGGCTGTCCTCAACATACATGTTATAACGCTTAAATTTACCCAGTAACAACCGTTAAACAAAAATAAAACATTTTATGTCAACAGGTCCAGGTGATCCTGGCTGTTGTTGGGGGAAAGAAGAAGATATTTGTGAGGTTGGAGAGGGTCAATGTATATAATGTGGAATATGACAAAGGCAAACTAGAGACTGCTCGTTACTTTTATCTTGGAGGTTTGCCTTCCAGCAAGCTACCGGAGAGGTAAGGGGAGATGTAGATTGTTCTGCCTTGGCAGTTTACATCACATATAATAAAGAGCTATAGGGGACTGGGATTTGCTAACATAGTTTGTAAACTTTATTCCTTGTAGCCTTGTGACATTGTTTCCTGGAGGAGGGTCCATCAGAGGCTGCATGAAGGGTCTGAAAGCTTTGGGGAAATATGTTGACCTAAAGCGCATGAACACAACAGGAGTGAGTTATGGGTGCACCTCTGATCTACTGGTAAGTTGGGCACAGAGGGATTAACTGCCGGTGGACATACTGTGGCACATGTGATCAGTAATGTATTTTTTTTCACCCTCCTTTCCCATCCAGATTGCGAGATCTGTTCAGTTTTATGGACATGGATTCCTTAGCATGTCAGTAAAGAACGTTCCCAGCCTACAGGATGACTTCTACACCGGCTTTGGATTCCGAACTGGCCAGGCCGATGGACTCCTTTATCAGCATTCTACTGAGGTATGGGAGAAGGGCACCTGGAACCAGTGGTGTGCAGTGATTAAGGGGGACCCAAGATACACACTTGACTAGACCCTGGGCATTGTATGGGCCCAGGGTCACATCCAGCCCTCTAACTATCTCTGACTGACCCGTGTGAGCCTACGAAAATGGGGGGGGGCATGGCCAATTGCCATAGGTTCCGGCAAGTTAACTATATTACTCTGGCCCTCTAACACCATTCCAGTTTCTCATGTGGCCCCATGGTAAAATTAATTTCCCACCCCTGCGCTTGACCCCTCTGCTGTGGGGCTTAAGTCCAGTGTCAGTCTGGTCACCAATGACACAGGGAAAAGTCCAGATGGGATCAAGCTTGTAGATGTAGACTGCACCATCATGGCATCTTCCTTAGGGTAGTGTAAAGCAGGGAGTGGCTTTGGAGAATAAAAAGAGGAAGAATGCAAGGAAACATTACAGACCAATAAAGACACAAGAAAAAAAATCTTTTTATTAGTGGCTCCTGACCTCTTGTTGGGACACAGATTAGATCTCCTCTACAATAATCAGCTAATGTAATTGTCAAGTAGTTGTGCTTTGTGCTAATAAAGTAGCAGCAGTAATAATCTATAGGTATGTTAAATGAAGTTATTTTCTTCTTCTTGTCCCATGCAGGAAGGTTCCTGTCAGGTGTCTTTACAAAATGGACGCTTGTCTGTGCAGATTCTAGAGGCGGAGCTGAAATCCAGATCTCAGTATGCGGATGGAGCGGGACACTACCTGACCGTCTTTAGCAATAAGAATGAGTAAGTGAAACAGGAGCGTTTGGGATTTCCCCATGCCTAAAATAGAGACACTAAAGGGATTACTAACTGATGATAATTTTTGTGCAGAGTGCGATTTTACGTGGATGACCAACTCCAGGTAATGCAGCCAGTGTCAGAAGGCAAGGGTCGTCCGGATTTACCGAGTGCCACATTCTTACTGGGAGGAACCCCGGATAAGGGGGAGAGAGAGAATCTCACTGGATGTATAAGCAACGTCTTTGTGAAGAGGTGAGTACTTGGGGGGGGGGGGGGGGGGGGGGGGGGGGGGGGGGG
>JAKJJM010017331.1:0-16576 GCA_021901965.1 Pipa carvalhoi | reverse complement strand
ATCATCCAGCTTCAGATGGAAAAACTACTGGGGAGAAATGCTTTTTACTATGGTATAGTACTGTATATGTAAAGATGTAATCTGACTATAGTTCCCCTTTAACATCTGTTAGAGAAAAATGACCCAAAGTTACACAATTCACATCACCTGTAGAATTTGCACTTTGATTAATATGCCCCTATAAGTTTATCTGGTAGAGAGTTTATTGATCGAAGAGGACATTCTGTTACAATCTGACCAAATGTAATGGTTTTGACACACTTCATTAAAGAGATGAGTTAGTTCCTGTCACCTTATTTAGCAACAGTTATGCTCACCTTAAGGGCGAAATTTATTAAAATCGAAAATGCCATTTTCGATATACATAATTCGAAAATGGCATTTTTGATTTTGGAAATCCGAATTCTTATTCGGAATTCCGAATAAAAATTCAAAATTCTGAATAAAAATCTGGAATTCCGGATTTCCATAGCCTCTAGCAAATGTCACGAGCGGTGCTTCTATGCGAGCACCGCTTGTTACATGTAGCTGCTCAATGCAGCATCCGTTGGGGAGACTCATCTATACCCAGCGCTTCCTGGTTGACATTAGGAGCCGCTGACATCATGGATGAACTCAGCAGCGGCCAATTCAATTGGCTGAGCACTGCCAATTGAATTAACCGTCATCCGTGATGTCAGCGGCTCCTGATTGGCTAAGCCAACCAGGAAGCGCTGGGGAGAGATGAGTCTCCCCAGCGGCTGCCGCTTTGAGCAGCAAGATGTAATGAGCGGTGCTCACATGGAAGCACCGCTCATTACATTTACTAAACCAAAATGGAAATTCAGAATTCTGAATAAATTCGGAATTCCAAATGAGAATTCGGAATTCCAAATTTCCAAAATCGAAAATGGCATTTTCGATTTCAATAAATTTCACCCTAAGACTTGTGGTGGATGGAGTGACTGTTCACTATTGTGTTTTTTTCTGAGGAATGTTGTCGGGTGACTCCACACATACCATAAACTGTGCCACATTGCAGACATTGTTTAAAGTGAAATCTTCTGCCATATGCTTTATCCAGCCACAATTCCATTAAAAGTAATATAGATGGTTTTTCTTTGCAGGAAATTAAGCTGCAACTGTCCTTTTTGACATTAGTCAAAATAAATCCCCTGTCTATATAAAAGTAACTTAACCTTTGAACCACACGTCACCTTATCAGTATAATATTTATTTTAAATTCTCATGACTAGTAATTCTAGCTAAGTAGAATGGTTTTTATGTACTATGTTACACTAAGTTAACATTTTTTCCTACTTGCTTCCTGTGAATTTGTTAATGTTACTGTTTTTTTGTTTTTTGTCTGTCTTATTGATCAAATATATGGCAGGTGCCTAATTATTCATTTTCTGCCCTTTATAGATAGACCAGACACATACAAGGGGAAAAGGAAGGGCGCTTTCATTTTAAATTGAAAAACATGTATCAGGAACTATGTCTTCAATACATAATAATAATATAGAAGCAGTATCAGTTCATTCACAAAAATCTTTCTTGTACATCGCCATAGTAGATCACAAGTGTTCTTAAAGTACAGAAGAATCTCCTATAGTGCAGAATGTAATGTATACAAAAACCGCAAGGTATAAATCAAAATCAAATTCAAAAATCAATTATTTCAATTTTTATACATATCTAAAATTAACCTGGATTGTCATAGACAGTATGTCCCAATGTTCTCAGACTATCCAGCATCCCTCTTCTCTTCTCAAATATGTTTCATCTCTTATGGTTTCCTCGAAGAGTAATCTGCAGGGTCTGTGTTGCAGCATGTCCAACATTACCATCATACTTTCATAAATATTGGCACAAATATTGTGCACAAAGAACCGGAAGTGTGCTATTTAACAGTACTACTGGGTCCCCGCCACAGAGGAACACAATTATGTTCCATCTCACAATCTAACATCAGGGTTTAATAGAGTATGCATTTATATAGAGGTGTACAATCTGAAAATATTCTCAGAAGAACAAGATAATAATATAAATGCATAAAACCATGGCACCTTATACAGTACCAAATAAAGTGTAATAAATATATATATACAAATAAAAAACAAAAGAAACAAAATATTTTGCCTAAAGCTGAATTTGACCTGATTATTTCCTAAATATTATTTATTTGTTCTACAACTCTTCCACTGAGAAGATATGGGGAAGTGGAGAAGTTTGTTCAATCCCTTACGAGCACTAGTGATCTTGAAAGGCAATGCACAAGAAAGAATTTTGTGAGTGGAACAGATACAACTTCTATCTCAATATTTGGGGAAAAGAAATATATGTTTCTTAAGTTTAAAAGGGAATCGCATATAACCTCTCAGCATTTCTGGCAATTTTTCATTTTGTTATAAACTTTATTGACAAAAACAGCACTTTTGAGTTATTTAATCTGTAGATAATAGGTGTTGCTTTACTATAGCAGGTATAAACAATGATATAATACCTTCAGCATCCACTGTATGCTTTTATTTGAAAGTCAGACTTTTTAGACACTGATAAATGGACTCCAGACATAACTGGTATACTGTATAGCTTTTAGCTATTGAAAATTGTTTCCAGCACTTAATGCACCATGGTGCTGCCAGCCAGGTTACATGAGGAGAGCATGATAAATGTGGTTGAAGTTATTTGTATGTCACTCCAGGATAAGAATAAATGTTCATAAAAAGTGATGTGTAGATCCAGTGCTGAGCTGCAGTATCGCTGTTTATCCGCACAAGAGAAAGCATTAGTGCTTGAGTGTTATGACTTTAGGCACCTCTTTCAGCCCAGCTGGTGGATGAATACCATTAGATGTAACACAGCAAACCTTGGCTAGCTTTTACTTGCTTTGACTAATAATAAGAATAGTTCTGTTTATTGGTGCCTGTCTATCCAAAGCTAACCAAATTTAATTCATCTGCTGGCTTTAAATTGATTTGTACAAGGAAATAACAAACCAGCAAATTCAAAACTGATCCATAGCATTTTCTTATTTTGGAGCTGAGAATTGTGACATGAGCTAAGAATTGTCACATTAGTCGAAAACTGTCTTCAAATGAAAAAAAAGTAAACTTTGCTTATTTTTCTTAATTTGAATATCTTTCAAGTTGTGAAGGGAGCATCTGACGGCAGCTCTTTCTACATCTCCAAGTTATTTTAGAAATAATGTCACCATAATAGCATTTGATAGAAAGTGGTTTATTCTAATATTTGCCAAATCTAAAGAAACATATAAAATTCTAAAAGTTAATTCCAAAGCACTTGTATAACAGAAAAGGAAAGAAAAAAATGTGTTGACCCACACAACATCAGGGGTGCACTTCCACCCTTCCATCTTTAATCATATTCATATGAAAATATTATTAATGTGTAACTCATTCAATTGAAATATATAATATCAAATGTAGTATATTCTCAGGGACATGGGCAGCGGGATAGATTCAATTCTTAAAAGGGTGTACGAAGGTGCATAAGTAACATCACTGACCATCAACTTACAGGATAGAGCTACCACATAATCATGCTCTCAGTTTGATCCATTGGGGTCTGCCAACAACTCAAATTATCTCGGCACTGCAGTCTATGAACTTTCAGGTTGAGGACTGGTAGTTGCTAACTGTTAAGAATTGTCCTAGGAGTTAAATTGTACAAACTAGATGCCACCCTACATTTGGTTTATAAACACACCGGACTTCTCGTTGACTAGTGAACTGCTACTATGCTTTAAATTTACTTGTTTGTGATTTAGCCTTGTTGCCCTTGTCAGTGAGTAGTTTGCTAGCTCTTACCTTTAAGGTGATGGTTAGTGAGGTTATTTATGCATTAGATCATTAGATCATTAGATCACATAAAGGTTTGTTATGAGTTAAATAAAATTTCATCATCTGAACTGAGTAGAATAGAGTTAGGGTATAAAAGTACTCATTGTGAAGATTGTTTCTTCAAAGAAGGCATGTGGTAAACATTTAAAATGGAATCTGAAACTCTGTAAGGCCACCCCTGCAGTAAATTTTGCTGGGGTTAGAGATGGCCGAATTTTTCAAAAATTCGATTCGGCAGATTCACCAAATTTTAGGAAAAATTCAATTCATTCCAGATTAATTTGCGACAAATCGGGTCGGCGGCGGCAGAAAAAAACGCTGATTCGTTCCACCAAATAAGCATAAAATTCAGATTTGTGCCGAATCTAATTTTTTCTGAAATTCAGAACGAATTCCGATTCGTCCGAATCGATTCTATGATCTCTAGCTGGGGTACAATAAGTCATGAATTGAACATGGATTTGTAGGTTTTTTTTAACACCTATTTTACACTGGTCTATCACCTAACTGACCGTAGACAACTAGTGAATCTGAAAATGAATGTCAGCTACATTTTCCTCTTCTTTAATAAGCCATTTTTAAACACTGGTCTGCAAAGGTTTTGATTTTTTTTTCTTCCCCCTTTCATTGATGTTATTATAGCAGACTAAACAGGTATTTAACAGGGGTAATATTTTAACCTGAATTCACCTGCTCTGTCTGGTTTTATAGAAATAGGCGTCTAAAATATTTTATACATTCTGGGCGGTATTTATTAAGCCCGAAAAGACTCAATTGGAGTCTTTTCGGGCTTAATTTGCCCAGACCCGATTTCCAGATTATGGATATCGGTGTTTCTCGATTTCCATAATCTGGAAATCGGGTATTTGTACCGATACGTAGCCATAAGTTATAATGGCTACAGATTTTTTCGGTACGCATATACGATTTCCAGATTATGGAAATCGAAAAATACCAATTTCCATAATGTGGAAATCGGGATTCTCGCGGGAGGATAACCTCCTGCGAGAAAGTCGGAAAGACCTATAGCGGTCTTTCCGACTTTCTTAAATACCGCCCTCTGTGTTTCTAATACCATTACACTTCAACAATAGTGTTTTGAGGCAAGCAAGATGTATTTTTTAATGTTTTCATTGAGTTTAAGAAAATAATCATGAAATTAATCAAAGGACTGTCTAGAAACCGTACTAGAAACAGTACAAATCATTTTGTTTCGATTTTTCTTAAAGTAAAAACACTCAGCTTTATGCATTATTATCCCTTTGAAATATTTTAAATACAGATACACCAACTTTTTCCATCATGCTGTTTATGCATGAAAGAATAATGTTGATCCATTGTCTGTACACATGAAAAAGAGCGTATTGGTTGTCTGGTACCTGGCAGACTTTACAAATGGAACTTTTTTTAGTTATTACTGCTAATGTAACTCCTTTGCAAATGTATTATCACAGTAGTACAGATTTTTTCCATTCCATTAATGGCAAAAGAAAAACTATTTTGTTGTTTGCAGTAAAAGCACACCGCTAAGATAAACAGCTTGAATTTTTGTACCTACACTAGGAGTTTTTTTTCTTCTTCTCTGAATATGCTTGCTGGAATTGTGCTGATATAAACGTTCTTGCAGTTACTTAACTCACTTTCTATTGTGCATGACCTCTTTATAAAGGAGCAATATGAAAAAAAAATTATCTTTTCATTTTTACACCATTGTACAGATGTATTTGGTACTGGTTTACCTAATATTGGAAACAGAGAATTCTGAATCCTCCTGTTGTGGTAATTGACTTTGTAAAATGAATCTGTATTTATGTTGTTCCCTGATGTTATTCTGACATCTCTATGAATATGTAACCTGTTAAAGGGGCATGCTGCTAGAGGCCAATCAGAAAAAGATGACAGCATCTGAAGCCGATGATCTGATTGGTCAGAAGATCCACCTCTTTCCTCAACATTGGTCAACGAGTCTTACTCGTATTACCATGAATCCATTTTCCATCAATAAAGTTAAACTCAGGATCAAAATAGATCCAGTAAAGATCATGGCATACATTGGTGTTGAGCCATTTCATATGTCAGTGGCTAAAATCATTAATTGCAGTGCTGACAAACAGAGATTCAGTGTTAAGGCATGCAACGACACCAATCTCACATCAATCTCAGTGGCCAAGATTGTGTCACTTTACTAAAGACAGGGGATACTTCTTTTGTGGCCTATAATCACTAAAATGCCATCCGTTGACTACACTCACCAGTGGCTTCAAAAGGTTGGACTAAAGCCAGCTTGCGTAGTCCTATTTAATGTAACTCTCCAAAATTAAGGAGCTGGTCCCATTGGAAGCCGATGGGGTCAAACAAAAATTCATTCATCAGAGCCAGTGTGCACAATGCACATCGCTTTCTGCACTTACCGTAGTAATTGAAAAATGCCCAAGCTGAGTACAACAATGCTAGAAATATTTAGTGCGGTATCTCATAGAAAAAATCGCAAACACATATTAATTAAATTTAATTTATTGGTGTTTTCTCCAATATAAACTGGACAGCAAATAAATCATTCATGTTGTTTATACATTTACAGAACTAATGGTGTAAATTAAAATGTCCATGCATTCTAGCAGAGTTTATTACAGGCAATCCATTACCCATTACCTGGAACAGATTGCACTACTACTAAAGTTATACCAGACCTAGGGTGAAATTTATTAAGAGCGCAAAGACTCGATTGAGTCTTTGCGGTCTTAATAGCGTGAGAATTCTCTGCCGAGAATTCTCGCGACAGTACTTGGTGGGGATCTTGATCCGCAATCGAGATCTTTTGTCCAAAAGTAGCCATAGGACTTTTATTTCTATTTTTGCGCTACCAGGTTTTTCTCTCGACGTACTCCTGGACTTTGTAATTGAAAAATGAGTCTTATTGACAAAAATGGCTATGTACCAAAATGTCATGTAACGTCCTTGGTCTGAAGATGGAAGTTTTCAGATGAGGAGAAACTATGTGCTCAAGAATGGGATCACTGCAAACTGGATTCCAGTTATTCTACATAATCTCTATGATTCTATTATCCAAAGAGGAGAATGTGGTATCAAATCTCAGTTCTTGGTCTCTAGTGTTGTCTTTCTTATGCAAGAGCTGTACTCTATTAGTGATTGTTACTCAATGGTAAACCTTCTTAATGTATTGACTGGGGTAGCCTCTATTGATAAATCTCTGTTTAAATTCAGTGGCCTAAGTCTTAAATGATGTGAGGGTAGGGCAATTCTGGCAGAGATGGAGAAATTAGCCTGTCAGAATAGCTTTCTTGGTAGATACAGGGTGAAAGTTGTCATAATGTAGTAAGGAGTTAGTTGCCATTTCCTAACGAAACAGCTAATTTTGAATATAGCCCTCTTCATCAAGGAGTATAGAAAGATCTAGAAAATCAATTCCTTATGGCAAGTGTTTACAAGTAAAGCCTATATTAAGGTTGTTCTGTCCAAGGATTTTAATAAAGTCTATCAGAATGGGAACCAGGCTCTGCCAGATGATTAGAATATTATCAATATACCTAAGCCAAAACAGAATGTGACTGGTATAAAAGCTTAGTTCTTCATTAAATACTTGTTCCAGTTCCCACCTGTGCAAATAAAGATTGGCATAAGTGGGTCACAGGTAGTCCCCATGTCTGTGCCCTGGCATCATCAAAAATAATTATGATAAAATACAAAGCGTATGAAGGAGAAGATAAAGTCCCTTCTCTGAGTTTTGCATTTGTGATAATGATGTAAAAAATTCTCCACTGCAGCTACACCATCTTAATGGCTGATGCTCATGTAAAGAGCCTCAACATCAAGCACTACCAGTGTTGCATGTGGGACTCTGGGCAAATTTTTGTTTTGGTAATCTGTCATTACCCTATCCACAAAACTCAGATTTCCCCACATAGCCATAATTACTTCCACTGCCCAGGCTGCCCCACACAGGCTCTATTGCCAACAAATAGGACTAATCTACCCTCTTCACTTAATTCCCTATACAAAATCACATTTTCATTATAATTCATCAAATTCCAATTCTTAGACATGGAGTGATTTACAGAGCACCAGGTTGCTTTCAAGAAGCCCTAATTGCTCTACAGAGCCACATAAGGTCCTGTGTAACCTCAGATGATGATTTTGTACAACTCCAGAAATCCTAAAGAGTTTTCTCATTCCAGATCCATATTGCTACTTACATTGCAGATCTCCATTGCCTTGACAAAGCCTATTTTGTCCCTTCATTGTCCCATAATGATGAAACACACCTAATTATGACCCTGGATTGTCCACATGTAGCTAAATCTAATCACCCATAAGGTGCATTACCTGATTACACAAACTCCCTGAGTTATCCACAGAAAGCCTCTGAATTTCTTATTTATTTAGATTGCTGAGACATCTCCTGGGTTACCCTACAGTAGGATAGTTTGAATCCTGAATTTCCATCATGTACTCAGGGACGAACAACAAATGAATGTAGGTATATACCAGGGGTCGGCAAATACCGGCTCGCGAGCCAGATACGGCTCTTTGGCCACCTCACTGTGGCTTGCGGCGCCTGTCGTAACCCCGCCCCCTTCGTGTCATAACCCCGCCCCTCGCATCATAGCCCCCGCCCATGACCGACGACGCTCCTTCTGATTGGATGTCGGCAGGTCATGGGATCAGGTGCTTAGGCTCTGCCCCCTTTGCGCAACTCCCCCTGGCTCCACGGACTTTAGTCGGCTGTGGAGGAGGGAGTGAATTGGCTCCCTCCTCCACTAAGTTTGCCGACCACTGGTATATACACACATTGATGCCCCATCTCTCTCACACAAAAATAATTTTTGTTACTGATTTTATCACACACACCCTGTGTGTTTCTTTTTACATGTTTACACCCTATAACTAAAGTAGTTTGTTACTCTCTGCTAAATTTCTGGATATGCTGAATTCTAGAAAAAGACCCAGAAACTAAGCAAGAAGGGTAACTTAGAAAAGTTGTTAATGAGTCATAAACCTGCACTAAATTTCCATAATTTTCTTTGACATCAATGGGGTCTGGGGGAAGCTGAGAATGACTTTGGTATCCCATCAGTAGAGCTGAAATATTAAAAAAATGGAAATTAAGGCACATTTTGAGTATTGTTGCTAGTTCGATAAACACTTTGCATAGAATGAACTATGTCTTGATAGTACAGTACATGTTTCTTCCTGAATCAGGTTGCAATGATCTATTTATCTAAATCCTAATATTTTACTTCAGCATTCAGTGAACACCTCAAAATATAGACCTGGGCGTACCTGGTCCACCAATAGTAATCCTCCCTTTACTTTCATACACTATGACCTCTCAGTGTAGAAATCAGTCTTTGATTGCTTGCCTAAGCAAGTTACTGGATTTAAAAGATGTTCCTTTAGCAACAATTTATTCTTGGTCTAAAGTTCTATTACTACTGCATCTTGTTAATGCAAACCCATGTTGTAATTAGGATTCCTTATTAGCATTCTGTATTAACACAGCTGTTTATACAACAGAATTGTACTTTAGCTCTTAATAGTTTCCACTAGCCTGTTAATGGATACTTAGATGGTTTATGTTTTCAGCAGAGACAACAACAAAGCATTAAGTATATATATGTGATAATAATTGAAGTGAATTAAATATATGTCATTTTTTTTGGCAAATTCAATATATCAGCGATTCACAGACTGTATTTCAAAACCAAAAATATAGCAAAATATGTAGACACATACAGTATGCTTCTGCTATCATGTATTACTTTGCCTCTATATTAAAACTTGACTGCCAAGGCCTATCATGGTCAAGGTTCCAAAACACTAAGGCATCATTCAGCACTTGAAAATGATATGGAATATAGAAACCTTGGCACTTGGAATAGTAAAGAAACAAACACCAAACTGATAATCAGTGGGTCTCTCCTGTGTCTTTCCCCAATTTCAATGCAATTAAAGATGAAAAAGGCTTGTTATTTTCTACTGTGGTTAAATTGTTGGTTTTTGATGGGGAAATGTTTGTTTCTAGAACGAATGTGCACAAGCAACTCAGCAAACCATTAGTTAAAAACGTCAGTTTCTTGACTGCAGAATGCTAATTAATACACCTAAGGGTTTGGCATACATTCCTGATTAACTGTATATGCTTGTTCTTTCACAATTAAGAAAGTAAGGCAGATTACTGTTGTCCCCCACCCCCACAGTATGTGAGAATCTCAAAGGATTTGGATTGCTTAGTGCTTTTCTGAAGACTTTCAATTCCTTTTTGATCTGGTAAAAGGCTAAAGTAAGTTGTTTTTTATTTTTGTTCCTGGTAATCTGTGTAAAAGCTGTATTTGTTTAATGAAATTTTGCTTTGCTTCTTTGTTCTAAATAAACAGCTGATGTCAAAAGTGGGATATTTGTTTTCCTAAGTTACATACAACCTCTAATGAGCAACTTTTGCAGGTGCTGATCCAGACCAATGATACTGAAGAATGTTTGCTTACTTTGGAATGTTGGCTAAAGCATACACAGGTATAGCACTGCTGATTTTATCAAATTATGTAACACTCATTTTGTCATTTGAAAACATTTCAGGATATCCTGTAGACCTGCATGTTATGTTCTTGTCTTATGTTGAGATACCTAAACACATTGTGTTGGAATCCTGCTGCATTGGGGGTCTGGTTTGATTAAAATCCATTTCTTGAAAGCAAACAATCCTTGCCTTAGCATTGACTGCTTCCCTTAATGATCTCTTGTGTTTTAAGTGGTATTAAGCCTTTTTATGTTCATAAAAAACTTTAATAGCTAACATTCTTAACAAGAATTGTCTAGGTTTTTTTTGCTCCACACCATAAGTATTCAAAATATTAATAAACATCACAGTCCCTATCAACATATTGTGAGCATAAACAATTTGAAAGTCAAGTGTGTTGTTGAGAACATTGGCTTGGTACACTTGAAGGAAATAATAAAATAAGGATGAATACACTTCAAGCTATTTGGTTACATTCACTCCTATTAATCAGAGAAATCAGTCAGAAAATTGTCAGTGGTAATACAAGTTATGTATGAGCACACGAGAATATATAATGTTTTGGGATTTGATAGATTGTAGATGATATTGTGTCAGAAAAAGAAAGGTCTGTCTTCATGAAGCTAAAAAAGTGTTATGGAGGTATAAACTATTTCCATGAAAATTGTAAACTAGGTAATAGCTTTCCATGCTCATCTATTGATTGAGTCAAATTATACTTAATTTCCTTTGTTTACAGTAACCTTTCCTGTTTGTATAGCTGAAATTTTCAGTGTTTAATGTACCACAACAATTGTTTATATGTTCAGACCTATAGGTGGGAAGCAAATATTGCAAAATATCTTACAGATCTTGAAACTAGTAAGTATCAAGTTGCTACCAAAGGAAATCCAAAAGAAAGGTAAAGATTGATGATAACCTTTCACCTTGGTCTATTAATTTTAAAATCCAATTGCTTTTATTGTTTAGTGTTCACAGAAATAGCTGTTGTGGCTACTAAACTACAGCTGATAGTTTTAGAGTTCAGCAGTTCCAAACAGTGTTTTATCTGCTAAGACCAATATTTGGCAAGCAAATATTGCAATATATTTCACAAGTTATGTTTTAAATGAGGAAAAAACAATGGTAAGAATAAAAGTTTTTCTATTGTTTTTTCTTTCCTTTCTCTTCTTTCATCTTTCACATCCCTTAATATGTAAGGGGCCAAAAGTAAAAATCCAATACATGAGTCTGAAAAATAAGTTTGAATATATAGTAGAAATAATAATAATTTATGGTATATAGGGAACTATTAAAGATGAGGAGCCATGTATATATACATAGAAGCAACCAACTAAACTAAAAGGTATAGGAGAGGGTAAAGTCTTGTGTTTGAGAAATCCTTACTTAAGTTCTAATAGGAGCATCTAGGACTTTAAGGGGGTTATTGACTAAAGTTAGAATTTGACTGTCGAAGTGAATTCTCATCACTTAGGGTGGCCACGCCCTGATTCTCTATTCCTTATTGACTAAACAGTGGATTCCCACATCAAATCCGTGACCGTGTCAGAATTCCCATAATAAAGTTCTGACTTCATCAATAGCAGACTATTGTGTAGTGTGTGACTGTCATTATCTGGCAAATTCACCACAACGCAGTGTTTTCTGAATACTCGAATATGGGGAAGTGGAGAATTCACATCTTTATGAGACAATTAACACTTTAGTCAATAACCCCCTAAGTCTTAGAGGATACTGTTTGGTTATCTTTTTGGGGTTGACAACCCTTGAAAAAGAATTTTACAGAAATTTTATGAAAACACTACTGACAACCAGTATTTTTATTGACATTTTCATATGCAGTACCAATATTTCTGAAACATACAAAGTTATAGCTGTTTTAAGAGCAAAAGTAGGTGTTTATAGATTACAAGTAAGGAATTTTACAATTCAACAGATTCCCACAAACACTGCAGAAAAATATTTGTGCATATAAACAGATTCAGTATGAGGTCATGTTATTAAAATTTGGCCTTTTTTTTTGTTAACACATAAATTTGGGCAACTTTTTACAAACTGTCGATAAACTTGACAGCTGGCCATCCTGGATCCAATTTCTTGATAAAATAGCCTTTACTGGGAAAAGACTATTGATAAATGATGTCACATTTTCATAGTATGGTCGGTAACAAGTGCAAAAGCTGGCCATAATCATAAAAGAAAGGTTAGTGAAAAGCTGTATACGTTTAAGAGAGCTGCCACTTTTGGTGAAGAACTGGAGACTAATAGAATTTCCTTTTTGGTTACATAAAAGTTCTTAGGAGTGCCAATCCCATGATACCTAGGTTATGCAAAGTATTCTGTCAATATAGAGGTCTAGCTGTGTTATATATGGTTATAAAATGATAATGTAATAAGTGGCAATCTCCACAGGCAATACAAATTTATGAGTCTTGAGTTATTCTCCTCAAGATCAGCAAGTATATATGTTAATTTAATAACTTACAAATCTAATGTGGTGCTATCAACAAATTCAACCAACTTGGAAAAACAGGTTCACAATTCTTGCAGTAAATTATGCATGTTATTTTCAGTCAGGTTATGTTTGAAAGTATCTAGTTGTGAAGTATTGTCTGATTCTGGTAAACAGGGTGTAGAATCCAATGCCATGCAAATGTCATCTGTGGCTTAGGGTGAAATTTACTAAAATCGAAAATGATTTTTTCAACTTTTTCAACCATTTTTCACCGCGAAAATGGGCAAAACTTTTCGCCCCGTTTTTCACCCATTTTCAGATTTTCTTACTGTGAAAATGGGCGAAAAACTTTCAAAAAGAGGGGAAAGGGTCGAAAACTTTATTTTTGACCTTTTCGCCCGTTTCACAGCAAAAAAAACAGACAAAAAAGTAAAAAAAAATCATGTTTGATTTCAGTAAATTTTGCCCTCAGAGTGTCCCTTGCATTGCTGAGAAGAAAGAGATTATGGGGTGGTATTTATTAAGCCGGAAAAGACTCCACCGGAGTCTTTTCGGGCTTAATATGGGCAGTCCCGATTTCCATATAATGGAAATCAGTGTTTCTCGATTTCCATAATATGGAAATCGGGTACTTGTACAGATTTGTAGCCATTGATTAAAATGGCTACGGATTTTTTCGGTACAAGTACCCGATTTCCAGATTATGGGAATCGAAAAATACCGATTTCCATAATATGGAAATCGGGACCGCAGTAAAGTCGGAAAGACCGGTACCGGTCTTTCCGACTTTATTAAATACCGCCCTATGTGCAATTTAGTTTTGTTCCATTTTGTAGGTATTTCTAGTCTTCAGATAAGTGGAAGCAGAGTATGTCACTATGCATATCGCCAAAAACGAAATGATGCTTAAGCAGAGAATTCTGTAGCCATCTTTCTCAGAAGCCAAGCACCACCCAACCTTTTATGTTGTTTTCTTAATATATTTCTAAATTTTTCCTTTTTTATGTATTTCTGGCAGATTTCTTTTTTTGCAAATATTATGTATGTTTTCAATCTTTTAAATTATGAAAGTAAACAGTCTGATTTATATGTTATGGTAGTCTCCTTTTATAATGATAGAGTTATTTTCATTAAAAGTAAGTCACATAGATTTTGTTTAGCCTTTTATACTTATTAATCCAGGAATACAATTTCCATTATATTCTCTTTTTGTAGTTTAAATAAAAAGCAGAAATGTTACGATGACTATGAAGACTATTTTGCTATTCATTACTAGAATTGCAGGCATACATCCCTGCAAGATATATTTTTCAACTAATTTTCTAATGGAAGGGTAAGGTTGCCTCTCCATTCCTTCAGAATTTAAAACTACTTCTAATAGATGCTGCGTGGCTGCAGTTGCATTCTGCAGCATGCATTTAACCTTTTCAAATCAGTCTGCAGCATGTGAATTTTATATTTGTTTGGTTTTAAAGGGTTGAAGTGGCAATTCCACCACTACTAAGGATGCCAAATTATTCGCTTTAAATTTAAATATTTATGAAGTACCCATTGTGAATGGTGGCTGTTATTAACAAACACACTGCATTAGTTTATAGCAGGGTTCTCAAACTCGCGGCCCTCCATGGCTGTCCAGGCATGATGGGAATTGTAGTTTTGTAACAGCTGGAGGGCCGCGAGTTTGAGAACCCTGGTTTATAGCAACTTAGTTGCATGTAGCAAAAATAGATATGCAGCATGTTTAGTGTATAGTTAAGATGATCAATTTTACCCTTTTACCCATTTATTTCCCTGCATCTCTTCATATTTTTATATGTGTAATTAGCAAAATGAAAATTCTGATCATAAAAAAAAATGACAGACTCTACTAAAGTCAAAGGATTACAGTGACAGTTTACTTCACTAACTGGGTTCTAATAAAATACTCAGTCTTGCAGGGTAGCATTTATTTCCATGTATCCTGCCTTTATCTTCATAATTTAGAATCATTAGAATCATTTAGAATAAAAAATTAGTTATGAATTTTTAGATAAATGAAGCCACTGTCAACAATGATAAAAACATGATTTATAATTAAATAATCAAAGACCTTTATTATGGTATAAAACCTCTTCTGGTGTCATTATCACTTTTAAATAGTCACAGCTTTCTATGTTTATTTAAAGATTTGTGATAGATATTTTACAGGAACAGTTCATCCTTCAACAGTTATTTTGACATGTAATTGTCACTGGTCAATAAATTATTTTTGCAATATATATTATATATTTATTTTCATTGTTTTTGCATTTATAGCCAATTTCTTACACAAGCCTCTCCTCTCACTGACTTCCTCTTATGTCATGTACAGGTTTGAGAATTCTGAAAGAAACAATCATAAAGAAGTAGGTGGACAGCAGCTCTGTGAGTTTACACACTGGTAACCAAGAATTCTCAAGCTTTTCATACAAATCCTTGACTTTAGATTCCAAGTAAACTGCTGGAAAAGAAGTAGGCAAAAGAGAGAAGAAAAAAGTGCTGATAAACTGAAAATATATGGAAATAAGTAAATAAAATATATTGCAAAAGCATTTCTTTAACAATAAAAAATAGGCATGCAAATGACTGTAGGAGGCTGGACTGTTCCTTCACACTATGTATTTCTGTAATGAAAAACATATTCAACTTCTTTTTTAAGTTAACTGAAAAAGCAATGTTTGACATAGAGAAAGAGTGTTTTGAAATCTTACATAGAGCTATTAAATAGAAATTAGCACTGATGTGAGAAGGCTAAAAGCAGCTGAGAAAAGATAATAAGCACTAACAAAAAATCAAATTATCATAAGTAATAAAATGCTAAATATTATTGCTTTCAGGTCTAACACCCATCTGATTCTGGGTAATTAGAGAGGTAAGTCACATTATTCATCATTTTCTTATCATGTTTTTTAACATTATTATTCTCTACATAAATGTATTATATCAGTTGCATATAATTTACTTCAGGGAGGTAAGAACGTAATGTAAATAAATGAAAGACTTTTTTGTTTTACTTTATGGCAAATTAATTAGCAGCATCTGAATTGCGAACTGAGAAAAAGTAAAGAGGGATCACAGGTGCAATGTTTAATCCTACATATTTTTCCTCATAAATAGTAGAAACATTTCTACATAGATCCCTAACACCCTTTGGGGGTCATTCCAGAAAAGGCGAATTTCCCGTGTCGAATTCACTGATAGCGAAGTGCTATTATAAAGTCGCGACCGTGACAATTTTTTAGTCGCAGTCGCGATTTTATAATGGAACTTCACTATCAGTGAATTCAGCACGGGAAATTCACCTTTTCCGGAATGATCCCCTTTGTCTCCAAGAGCAATCTGCTGAGAAATCCTGGTCAGCCTGGCAACTTTAATATTAGACAAGCCCATATGGGAAACCTTTTATAGAAATTGCCAGTAGGTGGACCTCCCATGAGAAAGAACATAACTCTCTTGATATTCCCATAATAACAGACAACGTTAGTAGACTGACTCCACTGCAGCCATGTAAATAAAAACCCTAGAAGCAGGATTCCCATGGATGAGCCGTATTATTATGTATAGTAATGGAAAATTGGAGAGCCACGCTGATCCCTGTAGGGAACCCAATTAAGAAAATTCCTAGTGCAGTATCAATGTCACCAATAAAAAGTCTTTAAAGGTTCTACTTACATAACACCATGCAAGATAAGCAATGGAGTGCTTATAGGGTGCACTCCCGAC
>JAKJJM010017294.1:0-10419 GCA_021901965.1 Pipa carvalhoi | reverse complement strand
GCATTCCCTAGCAGTTTATTGTAGATGTAAGTCTGAAGCCCCATTAAACAGACAGTGTGGTGGGCAGAGCCATGGGGTTACTGCGGATGCATAAAGGAAAATATGAAAGTTAATCTGGGTTGTGTCTTACAGCTCGCCATAAAAGGTGAAAAAACTATAAAACCCTAACAGCTCTGCATAGCAGGTAAAGGTAAATAACCAGCTTCTATTACTTTAAAATTGGATAGGAATAGTGAAATGACTCAACTACCAGCTAAACACCATCAGAAGTGTGTAAGCAACTAACCAGATTATAAACGCATATAGCTGGGTGCTACAAGCGAAGTGAAGGAAAACCAAAAAAAATGGTGCCACCAGGAGATTTATTGGTGAACAGGAAATGAACACTCAGGTTAAACTTGTTCTGTTAGTTACAACACTTTAAAAAAAGGCCACTGCAACCAAAACATACATTTGCTACCTAGTTACAGTACATTGTGCATGGCAGGGCATGGGTATGATTGGAAACATGATGGCATCTCTATACAATGGCATCTATTAATAAACAGGCTCCTCCACTGTATTCCTAGCTGCTTTTAAATTCTGGGCTGCATCTACTTACATCAGGAATACTAAACATGAATACAAATGTAATTATCAGATCTACTGTTCCTTTAAAGACTTCATTCTAATGTGGAATAAAATAAATGATCCCAATCCCGTTCCATAAATCTAGTTACAAAAAAAGAAAGGTAACAATTCTATTTACCATAGTGCTCCTCAAGCCATAATGAATAATTATGCATTAATGGTCTCTGAAGTAGGTCATCTGAGTTAGAAAGCAATCCTACCTTGGTGTAGAACCCTTCAACATGTCAGTTTATATTCTGTAACCTAGTACAGAAAGTTCTTTGCAAATCACTTTTGTGCACCTACAAAATGCATTTTTTTTCATAATATTTATTAGTTTCACAGGAAGCAAACAAAACCATTCTCCTCATACAGGGGTACACCTTAAAACAGCATTTATTACATTAGCCAAGCTGTGCACAGCATGATGACTGCAAAGCACAAAATGCATTATTTCTCAGAGGAAAACAGCAGCATGTCTTATAAATGAATTATACTGCATCTAAAACCATTAAATATTTCTTTCCCCCCTAACTATTATTTACATGTACTGTCTATAAATTCCTTAATCAGAAAGAGCTTGCGATTTAAAATCATTAGGAAACATTCAATATAAGAATTCAACCAATTATATTCATGATCAGACCTGAAGTAACTTAATTTACCCTTTGGAAATTTAATACGAGCCATTTAGCACCAGTAGGGTTAATCTAGTATCTGCTTGGGAAAGATCCACTGAAATCAAGAAATTCTTTGGAAGGGACTAGAAGTATGATTCTTTACCATAGACCCAGAATGCCTGTGCCAGAAGTAATTAGCATCCCCTTTCCAATGTTAGGCAAAGACTGAAGACTTAGCACCATGTCCTCTGAGTGACACTGACAAAGAGTGAACAGAGAGAGCAGAACGCAGAGAAAGTGGTAGCCCAGACTTGCTTTGATAATGTGTGACATGTTGCCGTAGTAACATGCTAAAATTTGAGAACGCTTGCCAATTTATTACAATTTGCAATTGCACATTATTCCGTTAGGGATTTTTCTCCCGTTTACAGTAACATAGTAGATACAAGTTTAATTTAGTCAAAGTTCACCAGAGAAGACTGAATACAAATAACCTAGGCAGCAGCAAAATAGTTGTCTGCCTCTAATGATACAGGATGATCAGTCATTTGGTTTGTGCAGTTTACACCTCATTTGAATTCTTTATAAATTCATGAGCATCCTGTTAGGTGTGATCCCATTGTTACATACTAAAGTAGATCATTCCAAAATACCTGTCTTATTCAAACACAAAGAAGGTGATAACATAGAGGGAAGCAACCACAAAAATAATATTCCTGGTCTAAAATTACAAAGGAAATGATAACATGATTTATTCATGCTTCTATGCATATTAGTTAAGGGTTTCTGCTAATGAATTAATGAATTATTTCTGGTCTATGACATGTGCTATATCAGCTTCACGTTTCGCTGCCAATCTGCACTTTAACTTTTCCTCTCCTAATTGCCTCTTGCGATGTCCCTCTCAGACCCAGAAGAGTGAAAGATCATCTCCTCTAGGCGAACAGGTTCATTGTATAAGGCTAGCATGTTAAAATGAGCAAGCTGCAGCAGAAGATTCGGTTACAAGAGTTCATATGATCTTCACAGGTTGCCTAGCCCAAGTAAAAAAACAGAAGAAAAAGACACAAAAATGCAGTCAAAGTCACAGAAATAAAGACTACCTACTGTGCTTCTGAGGAAGACTTCCTAAATCCATTGTCTTGTAGAGAAAAGAAGGTTTCTAAACAGCTTTGTGTTAGGATGTAAATACTCCCATCATTGTGTGTTTTGCTCTGCCTCCCTCTCTTCTCTCAGCAAGTGTAGAATCTCGTGTGCAAGTGCGTCTGATCCCATTGATTCACTCAGCCACTAAGGATTCATATCTACTTTCCCCTCATCTCTGGCTCATGTCAGCATCTTGTCCAGAGCCACGGAGTGCACATGAGGGGAGAATGGGAAGGATTACTTACACCTTTTCTTGCCAGGGGGTTGATACCGTCACTGTTTGATTAATACTAACACTTACCAATCACTTGCTGCTTAGTGACTGCACAATTTAAAGATATGTATAGACTCATGAATGAATTTTGCAGCTGTCAAAGGTTCACACAATATTTTGCAAATGGTATGACAGGTCTGTACATAAAGAGTTAGACCGCAGCATGAAGACAGAACCTGACAGCAGATTATGGACCAATGATCCCTTATCTGCCTAAAGAGCTTAGAGTCATTTATTCTCTTATATAGCATTAAATATATCCCTCACATTCTCAGTCACCTTCAGATTAGAGACTATTCAATTTATTAACCACAATTTGGTAATAGTGTTTCACCACCCAGTCACTCCTAAATATCTATCCATCTCCCAAACCTGAAAATTATGATTAGGATCTGTCCTGAATGTGCATGTGTGTGCTTGTGTGTGCATGTGTGTGCATGTGTGTGCTTGTGTGTGCATGTGTGTGCTTGTGTGTGCTTGTGTGTGCATGTGTGTGCATGTGTGTGCTTGTGTGTGCATGTGTGTGCTTGTGTGTGCTTGTGTGTGCATGTGTGGTTTTGGTAACATAACATTCTTTACAGAATGACAGACATTATAGCTTTTTGATGTTATTATATAGTCAACATTTTTCTTTTACAAATAGCCAGGTGCATACCTGGAAAATTAATAATGGCAAATTTGAGTGATGTGCATATTTATTAAACTGCAATAAAGGCACTGTGGTTTTGACTAAAATACTTACATTTTTTTCATCATTCCTGTCCCCATAATTCCTTTTCCCATTTTTGCTGGCAAAGATTGTCTGAATTAAAGGAGCCATGATCAAATGGGCAAAAAAAAATATGATGCAACAGAAATGAAGGTGACAACAGTAATGAACAGCAGCCAAAACATTGCCATTATTAACTTTTAATAAATATGCCGTGTAAACTTTTAGACAAGCATTATACAGCGGTATGTGTCTGAGGGGCAGAGCTACTAATCATATCAGAGAAACATTCTCTTTCTTATTAACTTCAGCTTATATCTACATGTGAGGTTCTTTCTCCATGATTATTAACAATTTCTTTCTGGAATACATAGCAGGATACAGTGGTGCCTTGGTGAGCAAGCAAGCTATTTAAGGTCGTGGCTTTATGACACAATATGCATCAAACATGGGGCACTACATTTTGCTGTTGGATCAAAATTGTTCAGGGTGGATTTGGACTGTATCTAGACACATAAATAAATGTGGGGTCACCTGAAACTCAGTTACTCTGAGAAACGCTAAGTTTCCAATTAGACCAGGCATTTTATAAGTAAACAGTAACAATAGGGTTTGCAGAGGGCCTGTACACTTTACAGTCCCACAGCACCTACCTTGCACCCCCAGATCCCATTAAGTGTCTTTATTCTAGTCCAGGGGAGCACTGAAGAGGACAGCACTGCAGTGGGAGGATGTGGCACTGCAGGGGGCATAGATCCCCAGTGCCAATCCTTCATCAGCCCATGAATCTGATGTTCTGCCACTGCTGATAAGTTATTCAGGGTTGACCCCAGTATAAGATTAAGGTATTCAGAGGACCCTAGTAGTAGTTTGTCCCAAGCCCTGGGGCTCCAAGCATGCCAGTACAGCCTACACCAGGATTTGAGGGGGCCCACCTGTCAACCTCTTGAGTGATGTCACAAGACACGTGACAGCTGGTGAGGGAAGTGCGACTCTGAAGGTGTCCATCTAAATGTTTTTGCCTTCAGAACTTTCCCTTCTTATTGCCCTTTTTCCCCCATAGGTCATGTTTAAAATAATATTAAATACAAACATATATTATATAATATTTATTGGTAAAAAAGTTGGCTGGTAAAAAAGTGATATTGCGGCCCACAAAAGAAAAACTTGATGCACTACTCTGAAGCAAAGGAGGATTGTTCCCAGCTCTACACAAGTAGACATGCCAACTGCTTATTTCTGTTAAGACACTAGGAGGAAAGGAGCTCTAGCCAGCAACCTAAGTAAGTTTCCATGTCTAAAAAGGTGCAGCATGATTTTTGAATTGCACATATTGATATACTAAAAGATAAAAGGCTTTTTCAAAACCCTATATGTCCCCATTAACAAAGAATGGAATGGATGGTGCAAAATTAAGGGAAATTACTGCAAGAGAACCTGCTTCAATCTGCTGAAAACACAGAAACTTGCTCAACTGCTCAGCAACGGGCCATGTCATAAAACTAGCCAGTCACAGCATGGATCCCAATCCAGTTAAGAATATATGTCACTATTTGAAGAGTGCAGTGCACAAGCATCATCTGACTAAAAGCTGAACAGCATCGAGTAAGTCTATCTGGAAAAAATAGACCAAAAGTTATTCCTGAACAGTGTACAATGCCACTACATACTTACCATGAATAGACTTAAAGATATTTTTTTTAATCCGCAGTATTATGATTTTCAGTAAGTCGGCTGAGGGTCTAAACCCCAGGTCCTGTATTTATTATAGCACATTCAGCATAGAGCTACATGCAACCATAAATGGGTTAAGAAGAATGATTATACTCATATAATCCATGTTTATGCTGAATTGTTGGGACAGACTGCCTGAAGCTCGATTATTTGATAATAAGTTCTGTGTCATTGGAACTTATATTTGAATTGCAGTATTAACTGTAGCTTGAGGAGAATGATTTATATAAAGTAGTGATAAGGGAAATATGCTATAGATTAATATTTAGCATTTTTGGATTACTTGCTTTTTCATGGTTTTCCAATTTAAAGTAAGATCTCACTTCCTTATTGCAGGATATTACACAAACAGATGTGTGAAACCAATTGCAATCTGTATGTTGGATAAGAAATAATGTGTTAAGCTTCTGTTCTGAGGTCACAATATACATTTTACAGCTGGAAAGCATATATATATGGCTTGCTGTGGGGCTTAAATCAATAACATGTTTTTGCAAAGAGGTTTAAATTTTATATTGCACAACATCTATTCATGCCAAATTAACATAACCTAGTATCTGGCAGTGTTCATTGATCTTCACCATATTTCACAGCTGGTAGTAAAGGATACATTGCTCTGTTTATTATCTGAGCACAGCTATATACACTCAGAAGCTCTCCAGCTTTAGTTGAGGCATGTCTTTCAGAAAGCCAAACAGGCCAGTTCACACTGGATTTAAAGGATAAATTAAGGCAAAGAATATTTTTGCTAACTTTTGCTACTCAAGTAATGTGAATTTGTGAGTGCAGTTCACAAAGGTAACAATGCAATGAGAAGTTCAACTGATTTGCACCAAATTCAGTTCCAAAGTGGTATTAACATTGTTGCTGTTGTGACACTATCCTGCTATTATCTCTGTTTAGTCTTACAGTAAAATCCATGCAAAGTTAAAACTTGCTTCTTAATATAAGAGAGAAAAAAATCTTACAAAAATGAAGAACTTTCCCTGGTTACAACATTTATAATATTCTTTAAATTTCGTTGAAGCTCTGGGTGATGCTTTCTTCGTAAGGAGGTAATATCTGGATAATAATAATACTAAAATGAATGTCATGTATAGTTATAATGTATCATTGAGGCAAAGACTGCCCAGTTCTAATAGCCAATAACAACCAAACAGAAGATTATTCACGTAAATCTCAAAAAACTAGACTTATTAATTATATTTGCTGGGTGGTTCTTTTGGCTTATTAGATACCAGCAGGCTTTTCCTGTTGATAATTACCTATATATTTACTTGGGTTTGTTTTTGGATATATATGAGAATAACACAGATTGTGTTAGTCTTTAATTTATTGCTCCTTTTGCCATGAAAGTTTTACATACCAGACATTTGATTGATTTTATTTTTTTCTATATTGCTGCTAACATGTTAAAATGTATCATACAACCACCTTAGCAGAATAATGTAGAATATAGCAGGTTTCTTGTGAAGTCATGGTTTATTCTTGCCTTGCCGGTAAATGAAAAACTCAGGCCTTCTTGACAAAGATTATACAGGTTCCTCTGCCCCTAGGGAAGCTTTCTGCTTTCCTGTGTAACCTCTTTGGGTTGTCTCTTTGCAGCACAACCACAATTTTAAGGGCTAGAAACCTAAACCCTATGATCCTTATTAGCCTCACAAAGGCTCTTAGTGACAGCTCACAGCTCACTTACACACACTCACGGATTACCTAGCTGAGCTTTAATGCACTGGGCCAGCCACTCAACCACCTGTACTGGGAACTCATTAAAAGGAACATATCCTTAGATATTTTGCAAAGGGGTTGATATTAGTGTATCACATCCATTGCACAAAACTTGATTTAGACAGGTGCAATATGTTGTGCTTATTGCTTCTTAGATGCCTAGAACCGTACTGTGAGCGCAGCTGTGAAAAGGACATGAGGTTTATGCACAATCACAATGGCTCAGACACTGTAGCCTTCCAAACACCAATGTGAAGAAGACCTAAGAGGACTTGCATTCCTTTTTAAACAGTCATTTTACCTCTACTTCTAAAAAGCCATAGCACAGACGTCACAGCAGTAGTGTGTGAAACTTAGGTTTTCAGAACAATGTGTGGATGTACGAAACAGCCATTGCGCACAAGTCAAATTATAAAATAAAGGCTTGGAATTATTATAATAGGAGTGTACTATCTTGGTCATTTTGCAAGGGGGCTACAGACATTTGGAAATAAAAACAAAAATCAAATGAGCCGATAACACCCCAGGGGTTCTGCTAGTACCTGTCTCCCTCACCTAGAGATGTAGCTAAAGAGCACATATTTTTCTGGCCTTTGTCTCAGTTATTCCTTTTTCCCTATGCACATACCTTACAAATAAATGTATAGAACATTCCAGTCTCTAATATTTACTTGGCTGTCTATTTGTCACTATTGCTTTTGCAGTGTATTTTATTTACTTATTTCCATCTCTTTTCAGTTTATAAGCACTTTCTTTTAGAAAATTCTGATCTCTGTTTCTACTTCACCTTTAGCAGTTCAGTTAGAAATCTTAAGCCAGAGATTTGAAAGAAAAGCTTGAGAATTCTGAGCAACCTGCAGAATCCGACACACGTGCAACTTCACAGAGCTGCTGCCCACCTCTTCTTTGTTTGTTTGTTTTCAGAATTCTCAAGCCTGTGGATCAAGTCAGTGAACATCAGATTTCATACTGAGCACCTGAATAGGAAATAAGTCAGAAAAGGGGTTTTTGTAACAAAATGACTATAAATATAAAAACACATAAAAACAAGTATATAATATACTTAATTGAACAATATACTTTTTAACATTGACAATTATATGTCAGATTTATTGTTTGAGGCTGGATTTTTCTTTTAAGTCCTATTGAACAATACATTTTTTAAAGGGCCAGTAGCACCAGAAAAAAAACATCTTTTATCTATTAAGTAAACAAATTCCCAACTAGCCCTATTGCCTCCTGTGGAACTTTAGATAATACAAATTTATGAAGTGCCAAAGAATGCCCTATTTGGTTGCAACCAGTAGAAAAGAGAAAACACAAACCAATAAGACTTCAAAGATGACAGTTTGAGCAGAATAGGAATAATTGCCATGCTAATACAAGTAGTTTTCTTAATTCTGGTGCTTCTGCTCCTTTGAAGAGAACAAAGCAGAAGTATAGCACAGTAAATAAATAGAAGATAAAGTTTAAATAGTACTAATAATTCATAAATACATGTTAAATATATTATATACAAACATATTAAAGCACAGTGAGCTTACTCATTCATGGTAGCTGTTATGTTGCATTAACTAGTACTCTTTCACATGCCTGTTACTGATTTTGGTGCTGTAAAGTGAGTCACTTGAAAGAAAAACTTCCCTATCCTAATCAGGAGGAGTAAAGTTGGTCTGCTCCTAGAGCAATGGAACCTAATCCTATACTTCCTGGTTACGGAGTATGTCACATGCTGCACAAATGTGTGTGAGTTTATTCAGCATCCTGCATTCACAGTTGTAATTATGGCACCTGTGATCTGATATCAGCATAGTTTTTAAAAGTTATACAATACAATATATATTGAATATATGTTGCCACGTGTCCTTTAATGCAGTGCTTCTCAAACTTTCGTTGCCGGCGGACCGGCAATGAAAGTCATGGACCGTCGCGGACCGCCACCCAGCTTTTCGTGGACCGCCACCCAGCTTTTCTCATTAGCTGGGTGGCGGTCCGCGAAAAGCTGCGGATCGGCGCCGGTCCGCGGACCACCACTTTGAGAAGCACTGCTTTAATGCATTTGGATATTTGGACAACTGCGTTTGGGCAGTTCTGGCAGGAAAAGTTGATGGAATATAGCAAAGTTTTTAGGCAGCTGCATATGATTTCCATTCGGTGCAGCTTTAAACAACTCTGTATTAAACTGTATTGCCAGTTGCATGTTTCTAACATACATGGACATAGTATTATATGGGGATGCTATTGTTATTGCTACTGCATTACACTAAAAGTTGTGGTTTGCTGCAGCTTCTTACAGTATTCACAGTTCTATCACATACTATACAAGGAACTAAACAATAGTTAGCAATAACGTAATAACCTGCAGCTACTAACCACAAAGTAACTAATACTAAGCAATCATAATTGTAATAAAGGGAAATTGTGCATATATTTTCTAGACTGGTAAAGCTATGTTAATGCCTTGCTTAGTTAAACGCTATTGCTTTGTAAAGCCAAACATTCTGCCAATTTTACAGATAAGGTTGTTACTCAGTGTATGGATGATATTTATTTATTCCATGGCACAGAAAGCACAATGGCAGCCTGTACTGACATAAATAGAGAAAATATGCCAAAAAACAAAGCTGTCTGTAGCAAATAACCTATGTCCATATGTTTTAGTGACTATGCATTGGAAAAGAAATTAAAAATAAGGCCTACTTATAAATAAGTTTTATTTGACATTGAAAATTATTGCCAGCACATATTTCCACATAATCCTTGTTTATTAGTCTTATTCTACATAATCTAAATAACGGTGCCAATTTACACTCAATAAAAGGGCATGTTTAAACTTTAAAATCTAGAAACCTCAAGTGGATAAATCCTTTAATAAAATACCAGGTCCTGTGGACTGGTCCAGTAAAAATGTAAAAAAGAGAAAATATTCTCTTTGTTGTAAATTAGTTGTAGGTTAGGTTGGTGCTCTAAGTGTAAACTTTCCTATTACATGTTACCATTTAACTGGAAAAAAAACAACTCTCATGAAGTTAGTTTGGATATTTGTTACACGGAAATGGTGAGTGATTGTTCATTTACTATAGTTACATCATTTTATGATGTCTTCAGGTATCCAATTATGGAGTACCACAGGAAACTCTTAAACAATTCTGTTACAGGTTAGCACTATAAATATAACATTTAGCATTTTATGAATTGCCAGTGTAGAATGGGTCACACTGCTGTAGAGGAACAATTCATTTAGTATATAATTACATGTCAGTGTGTTTCCACGGTACTGCATGATAACACAAAAACATGCATAACATGACATATACAACATATATACATTTATTTTTTTTAAAGTTCAAAGAAAATGGAAAAAAACACAAAGATAAAGAGTGTCCATCTTCAGTAATGGTAATAGACAATGGAATGTCTACAAAGGTCCTGTATTAGGGGTAATATCTGGTGCACTATATAGGATGCATAATCTGGGGCCACTACTGCACTGTGTAGGAGGCATAATCTGGTGCCAGTGCTGCATTGTATAGGAGGCATTATCTGGTGCCAATGCTGCATTGTATAGGAGGCATTATCTGGTATCAATGCTGCATTGT
>JAKJJM010017224.1:0-16285 GCA_021901965.1 Pipa carvalhoi | reverse complement strand
ATTGTGTAATGCACTTTTCCCATGTTTGTATTATATTTGTATTGCTGAATTGTACAGCGCTGTGTAAATTTGTGGCGCTTTATAAATAAAATTATACATACATACAATTTCAGTTTAAAGACAGTTTCTTATTGTAGATACTTCTCTCTGTCACATACATTCTCCTTACAAGGTTAGTTTTTAATTTTAATCAGAGGTTTGACTGACAAGTTTGAGAATAACCAATCAGAAACTTGAAGGTGTGCAGTCTTACAGAGCTGCTGCTTCTTTCTGATTGTTTCTTTCTGATTTCTCAAACCTGTAGATCAATTCAGTGGAATGGGATTCCAAATTGATCAACTGAGGAGAAAATAAGTGACTTTCTACAAGAAAGTGACTATAAATTCAAAATCATTCAAAAGTACAATATTTATATTGCAAAAATAATTTATTTTGGATGACAGTTACATGTGATATAATTGTCGGAGACGTTATTGTTCCTTTAGGTATGCAAAAATGTAAAAACATATGAATAAATATAATTAAATCAATAAGAAAGCACTAGCAGAATTACTACAATAAAAAATGAAAAAAAAAAACTTAAAATGTATATAAAGTTAACAATATTTTGTTGGTTCTAGTTTCCTTTTAAGATTAAAATTTTAATACTTTCATTGTTTGAGGATGCTGACCTTTACAAAGTAATAAAAGTGTTTGTTATATTTGTGAAAAGAAAGTTAACATCAATCACAGTGGACTAATTAGAACAATATATAGGCAAACACATTAATGGTAAAATAAAAATAAATCAATAACAAAAGAATCACATCATTAAGTTGTAACCAAATATTTCAATGACGATTTCAAAAACTGAGCTGTAGCATGTCAGTTTCAAAATCTATGTCTGTTTTGTGCCAGTTTCTATGAAGATTTCACCATATTGTGAACAATTTAAGTGCTTTCCAATTCATAAACAAGGGATTACATACAACTATAAAGAGTAATTCAATCCTAGTAATACATTAATGCTATGACTTACACTTCAATGGCAAATGAAACTGTATAGTTTTGAAACTGTAACCAGGATTTTTTTTTCTAGTGCACATTAATGATGTCCTTTGCTCCCTACTCTTATTAGATTACAATAATAAAACAACCATGCTCTCTTTATGGTGGGAACACAGCGACCCCGGGGTGATTTATAATCTAGTGAAACCCTGTCCATGCTGCTGACCAAACTTTTTGAGGTCGCTATCTGTTTCTTCAACTGATGTCTTCCTGCTGTGACAACACGGTTGGATAGCTGTCAGCACACAAGTATTTCTCAGGCTTCACATTATCTGTGCATGCATTTTTGTGTGTGTGTGTTATTTCTATTGAAAATAATTACGTGCTTGGTGTGTAGACAGTAAACGACTATTCTAAAGCTTTCTCATTAGTCTGGAGCCTGACAAAATGAAGACAACTAAATAGGAAAAGAATTAAGTAGATCTTATTGTGTCAGTGGAGGAAATATTTTTCTCTTTAATGCACAATGCTAAATGACTACTTTCTGTTAACAAAGCCTTGAATTTGAAACCATTTTCAATAAATCAGTCACATTCACAGAATGGAAAAACCCAGCTGTTAATAACTGGCTGATTTTTAAAATCGAAACAAGCCGATAAAAATGGGGACGAGGCAGAAACAGAAATGTGAAAATCAAATCATCCAATGGACCTGTGATGTCATATTGTTAAATCCAAGTGAATCCACAATTAAGCTGTAAAGAACGAAAGGGTAACCTGAAAACTAATTCAAATAATATATTGAAACTTGGTCAACCCTATAAACAGATTGGATTTCCAGTGAACTTTAGAAAACACTGCAACGGGACATTAGATCCGATCTACATGGAAACAGGGAATAATAAATAAACTGAAGTTTAAAAGCATTTTACTGGTAAGTAGTCATCATACAAGTTATTTATGTGAACTGATCATTGTACTTTGATGTTTTTGCCAGAAGTCATTTTGTTATACAAGGTGACATAGTCAGAAAGATTGATGTCAGGTAAGTGGACGGTGCTCGATTATTACAGATGGCCAGATGGAATGAAAGATCACAATATGTGGTTAATGCATTTGGCAAAATACATTTAAAAACCTATGGTTAAATCTCAACATCACCTCAAGGTATTAAAACTGATTGCATAAAATGCAGTTAACAAATAGGCACTCTTGTTATTTCGCTGATATGTCTAATAACAATATTAGTGTCTAATGTCTTGGGGGGAAAGGCAGGTGAAGTGCTTTTCTAGAAAAAGGCAAAACAAATGGAATTTTCAAATACATTCCACTAGACGACACACAAACAGTTATATCTGAAGACAATAAGGTGGGTATAGGTGCTAAGATCCAGGAGTCTGTGATTTTAGCTATAAAAGCATTAGCCATTGCATACATTTGCAGACCTAATTTTTCAGTTGACCATAAAAATCAATCAGATCACTCATTAGGGCAGTATTATGAGGTTTGCCGGTGACCACATACATTCTCTACTGTAGAATAAGAAGGGGAATGAAGAACTCCCAACAAAAGTGTAGCGCCCTAAACAAATATATTGAGAAAAAAAGGGTAAAAATTGATAAAAGATGCGCTTAACCCAAAATAAGAAGAAGCAACTGTCTCTATGCCTCCTGGTAAATCTATAAGTAAAGCCTCTGAGAACGGAAGGGCGATGGGAAGCACAAAAACAACTAATATATAATCATGAAATGCATAAACATGTCATAAAACAGTGCTAATAAAGTGCAATGACAGGTGTAATAAAAATCCAGACACATGTAAATATAAAATCAATCGAAGTGGTAACAAAGTGCAAATGTGCTTAATCCAATAATGTGTGCAGGGGGTGAGCCCCCAAATTATACGCACTCACCAAATAAATATGGTGCGTCAGGCATCTAATCACAACGGTAATGACCTCTAGGGTGGATGAATTCACAAGTGTAGGTATTCCTAGAGGTGGAACTCAAGCAAAAAAAGATTCCATAGTGCAAATTTGTAGGTCACTAATAGACTGGACTTCTTATCTTGATGAACACCAATTGGTTGAAAGTTTTTTAGTCAGGAAGTCATTTGTTACAGTATATAAGGAACAACTGTATGTTGACAACATACAAATCGTTCTCTGTACCCACCTCTAAACAAGTATTTTTGTACTTGCCTAGAGTTGGGTACAGAAAACAATTTGTTGTGTGATTCAAAGAGATTTGTGTGTGATTCAAAGAGATTCTGAACTCTCACATACAGACAGAAACTTTGTGAAAAACTAAGATTGCTTCTTAAGGCTGGGTTCACACGAGCATATGATGCGCAGCGCATCATACGCTCGTGAAACTCAGCCTCAAGACACTGCACCGCGAAGCCCATTCAACTTACATTGTTTCAGGCGTACGCTGGCAAAAATGTGACGGCCAGCATTCACACATGCACGCGCTGTATATATTGTCTTAAGGCAAAAACAAAAACTTTTTTTTTCGGGTAATAACACTGCCTTATAATAGACTTGAAATATGTAGTGATATTAAAAAAATGTTTTGAGGCAGTCTGCATAATGTACAATACATGTAATGCAAGTTGTAGATGCCATTTGCCTTGGCTCAGATAGAATAAAAAAAGATATTAAAACAATTATGAAGCTTGACATGAAGACACTCAATAATAATTTTAAGAGCACTGGTGTGGCCTAAGCTAATAAATCTGTCATTACAAAATATGGAGACTGAGAATACCCTAAATCTGTCATCTGTTTTCACATATAATTTAACAGTTTTATAACAGGAAATCCCTTGTTTCAGATTTATGGGATATGTGCACTAGTCACTGTGTTACAATGACAAGTTTTTCTGCTATTATGAAGTCACCACAGGCTTATCTAGATGAGTTGGTTTCAAAAGCAAGAGTTTAAAGCAGAAAACAGAGGACAACAATGAATACAAAGAAAATGGGGGAAACCGATATAGGTATTTCTAAATATAGAATACCACCTCTCGCAGTATTTTTTAACATCTCAGTGCATGCAAAATAGGATCTCACACTGAAGAACTAGATATATACTGCTATCTGCAATAGCACATATAAATAACTCAAGCTACCCCCTAACTATGGCTGAATAATTGTCCAGTCTTGGTCCAGAAAGGATTTTATGGTAGGGAACAGATCTTAGGGAGGGGCCATACATGGAATTTTTTTTTGTTTTCAAAACTTATTGATCAGTTTAATTGTATGGCTAACATAAAAGCCCCCTAAATGGTTTCTGTGCACTTTGTGGGGATGTAGGAAGGATTGCAATTATATCAATATTATAAAATACTGATACTGTGTTTATCTACAGGTAACAATTTAAAAAGGTGGCTTAACTGCATGACAATAAATCAAGGGATAATTGTGTCAAATATTATTGTACATGAAGACAGTGGCATTTTAACAACGGTATCTTTTAGAAGACTGAACACCCAAATAGAGTTAAAACAACCACATACAACACTCATGTTAAATGTTTCTTGGGTTTATAGTTTCATCTAACTTCTTTTTTTTTTTTTATTCACAGCATAATTGAGTTTGACTTTGGCCTTACCGTCAAGTGTAGATAAAATATGTAACACTTTAGTTAACTTATTTAATTATAGTGTGAGTGTATAAAGAAAATATGGGTTATTTGACATTTTTTTCAAAGGAGCGTGTCTTGGAAATGTTAAAAATGTACAGATAATTTGTGTTCTGAAATGGAGAAGTAGCTCATAATTGCTCATAATTGCAAATCATGTAATAAATGCTAAGCTACATAAATGAATTCTGCACTGAAAGTAAAACAAAGCTTATTGACATGCAAGTGCCAGCTCACTGTAATTTAGAACAATCTTTCTTCTAAAGATAACAAAACCACATCTATATTCTAAGCAATCTTGACTGGAAAATGGAAAATGCAGTATTTAATAGTACACTATTTAAATAGATTTAATAAAATTAAAAATTAACTAAACTCCATAATGGACTTAAGGAACAGTTAAGTCCCTAGGGAAATAATCCTATTAAAAGTAATTTTTTGTTCTTAATACATTGTTATATAACACACCATTTCTACCTACTGCTAAATACCAGAAAATCAGTCTCCAAAATCAGTACCATTTACTTCCTTGTTAATGCCAATTAGTATAAAGCTGCTAGATGGCAACTTGATGGCATGTCAAAAGGAACCATCTTTCTCAGAGCTGCAGTGATATAAACCTTAGGTTGAGAGAGAAGGGGGTACTCTTCTTCAGCTGCCATGTTCAACGATAACATCCTCTGATTGGTTACAGGATTGGCAGAGAACCACTCCTCCTACACAGAGCTGCTGACAGGAAATAATTAGTGTTAGGTAAAAATGCTTTCTGTTTATATTTCATTATTTATTTAGCTAATACTATTTGCAAAAATTGAATTTACATCTACATTTGGTAAGTTTTTTTTATTAAGCAGTTGCTTCTGCATGCTTAAAGAAGAACAAAATCACTATGGTATAAAATGATATATTAAAATCTATATGCAGGGGCAAGCTGAAATGCTACAAAATAATACATTAACTTCCTGCCAAATTTAGTGACAGCACAGATGATGTTCCCCTATGGTCTTTTCTAGGCTGGCTGCATAATGTTTCTGCACCTGCCTGCATCTTTGATGTGCTCTGGAGGAGGGTCCCATGGTTCCAGGAAAGAAATCCAGGATTCAAAGCTCATCCACTCATATACAAAGAATGCTGCAAATGCTTTATACCTATTAAGTAGCAGGTAAGGAACAATATATGTATTTAAAGTAGGTCATGTAAGAATTTTACAAAAATCTAACATATTATCACACCTATTGATTCTTTGCTTCTGAAGTATGCCTCAACCACTTTCTTAAGCTAAAGTGATAAGATATCTTCTTCTATTGTCTCTCAATATGCATGTGCAAATGTCATCCCACAGATCTACTTATGAATACATATGTGTGACATCAATAGCTTTAGAAATAAAGCAACCACACCTTTTGAATGACTTTCTACTTGGAGATGATTTTGTAAGGGTCTCCAGGTAAGCAGCAAAAAACAGAATAAGACAAAAAGCCAGCATTTATCAGGGAATTATCCCATTTAATAAGCCAAAGTACTGTACTGCAAAAGTAGTAATGTCCCTTCCATGGACTAATCCAAATCTCTCAGAACTGCATCTTCTAATTCCACCATACTCCTCACTTAAGTAAGAAAGTTAAACCAATTTGCTCCTCACTGATGTAAGCAATGACAATATAAAATTGTGACACCATGTACAAGCCATACCAAACAGCATATGAGTGGTCACAAAAATATACACGTTATCAGAATGTTTTTATTTTTTTATCAGCACAATATAACTGCACTATTAAATTTAAGTTGATATTGTGCGGTTATATAGTATTTAGTAGTTATATTACTTGTATGTATTAATGCTAAAATCAGTTTTTGTAAGCTCTTCTATGACAAATGCATTACAATGGCATATATTGTAATATAGTGTTTCACCATATTGGTTTAAAATATAGTCACGTTGTATTTATCACTCCACTATATCAACTGGCACAGCTGGTTACACAGTTAAGTGTTTGTTTTCAACAGTGGTGTTGTTCTTTTGAATATTTGCTTAGCAGCAAAGAAAAACAAGATCCCTGAGAGGCAAATATAAGAATTTATTTTAGTTGTTAACATCACATAAAGACTTACTAAAACTGGAAAATAAATAAAGCGATGTAAATATATCTACAGGTAACTGTATACCTAAAATATATAATTAGCTTTTCCTTTTCTGATGAATATTTTAATGCACATATTGGGTGTCAGTGAATATGACATTTACTAAGTCCTTATGCATTATCTTGGACTGTCACTTAGGCTAAAGCTACAATGTATGATTTGTTTTTTCTTTTTCATGTGGCAAAATTGAAAAAAACACTAGTGAACAGTCTTTTGAGAACCCTCATTTGCTTATATTCTGTCACTAGGCGTTTTACCATGAGAACATAGGTCTGCAGGCTTTTAACTGGGGTGAAATGCTATAGAATCCTATGGAAAATTTACAGACACTGTTGTTCTTTTGCTTTGACAAGACAGGAACTGATCAAGATGGGTCACCAAAGGCACCTGACAGCAAACTGACTAGGCCTGGTGCATGTCCATAGACATGATCTGGGGAAAGACGAGGTAGGAGGAAATGACAGGTGAGTACCAGAAAGGGCAGGGGTTACTCTAAATGCTGTCCATTTTTAGCAGGAGACAAATGTTTAAAAAAAAAAGATGAAGGGAATAAAAAGTCTGATTACAGCAGCACTCACAGGGGCAAAAAAGCAGAAGAATATATTCGGACGACACCTCCAGTCAATCATCTTGATAAACCACATGATAACAACCTGATGGAATGAGGCAAAAATTAAAACTGATTGGACTCTAAAGCTATATTGGGACAAAATTAGAAAAGTATAATTACCTAAACCCAACCAGTATTTTACTTTACTTAACTAAATACCTAACTAATTGTCAAGCAGGACAAACAGTATGTGTGTATGTATAATTTAATTTATAAAGCGTCACAAATTTACGCAGCGCTGTACAATTCAACAGTACAAATACAATACAGACATGGAAAAAGTGTATTAAATAATACAAGTATAGTATCACAAGGATAGTTCACTTTAAGTGCTAAGTTGGATGACACAAGAGGTTGGAGGTCCCTGCCCAGTAAAGCTTACAGTCTAAATGGTAAACAGAATCCATTTTAACCCCTTCTACTGTGTGTGTGTTTCCCAAGGCACTGCTCACTTTTGAGCATGCGGAATCAAACTGACTCCCCAGTGAAATATTTTGCTATGTGGTACCACCTCATCGTGAACGGGACCCAGCTAGAAAATGGCGGCAGTGAAGAGAGGACTTAAGGATCATAATGCAGCTTGGATTTATTTAATGCTTGCTATTAATAAATAAGATTCCATGCAGTTGTTCAGCTTGCCACAAAGTAAGCTTTTAGCACAATATGTATTATAGAGGTGGTTAAGTTCTTGTTTAATTCTCTGCTGCAAGCTGAATACATAAAAAGTATTTAATGTACAGTGCCCAGTTTCATGGCCACTGAAAGTTTTCAGTGGTGACAGTCACAGTAAAATAAAAGTGAAAATGTCCAATAGGATCTCCTATAGAAAACCCAAATGTCTTATAGTTATTCTTTTTTCAGAATCTAACTTTGTGCAAATTATCCAACACACTTAGAAAAAGCAAGCTTGACAGTCAGTAGTAAATGCAGTTATAGCAGTTCTTTTTCAGATTTTACAGGAATGTAATTGACCGAGCTGATTTGGTTAAAAAACATTTAAAAGGTTTAAAACCAGTTAAAATAATTAATGACTACTCTTGTTTGTATGAGGCATGTTACCAATAAAAAAAGAAAACGAAGCTATTGATATAATGCATATTCTTTAACAGTCACTTAAAATAGGTGGCAACAATTTGTGCAATATTGCCTCCAAATTTAGTGATGATACATGCATTGTGCATATTTTCAGATATTAATTTCTGCATCACCATTTCTTTATTTTTCTTCCAGTACAGTACTAAAAAATATGTTGGTTTTAAATAAACAGCAATATGTTACACCCCTCCTAAAAACTACAGGTTCTCATGTATCATTTATAATGATAATCAGAGAATTAACAGTGTGTTATGGGGGTTTAAACATTTTATATGTGTGCTTTAATGTCAAGTGTCTACCAGGATTTCATGCAGAATTGGTCCCAGCAGTAAATTAATGCACTTGTTAAGACATGGTCAATTTTGTCAGCCCAAATTGTGTTAAAAATGTATACACTTGAAATGTAGTTGGACAATTTCTTCCTTGCAATTTGCAGTAAAAAGGTAATTTAGACTGTAAGCTCTTGTGAGCTGTATCTTAATTCCTATTGGTGCTCTACATTGTTCAATGTTGTGGCAAAGTATGTACACCATGTAATCTTGTATGATCAATTTACTATGTACAGTGCAACCAGAGATGTTGGCACTATATACATTAACAATAAGGAAGGGTTCATTTTGTGATGCTGACAGCAAAGTTTATTTTTAAAGAAAAAAATCACCCCTTAAAGCAATAGAAGACATTTTTATTCTAGAAAATATTTTTTCCACTTCCAAGAACAAAACAAAAAAAAGCACCAATTTTTTAATGGTAAAATATTTTCAAACCCCAAACTTAGGGTTTCTTGTTCTTGAAAAAATGAAAACATTATAAGGTAGAATGTGTGATGACACAAAACAAGATACTTGGACAGAGAAAGGAAGCACTGAAACTCATTTCCATACCCCGATTAGAAATGAGCAATATTAAATAATCAATGTTAGCCTGAATCTGGCGTAGGAAAAGTTTTCCTTCACAGAAGCTAAGCAGCTGATTTCAGCCTCCTGGTAAAAAATCTGATAATACGAATAGTGCCTATATATAGTTACGCTACTCCTTTAAACAAATGAGATGCATATGCTAAATATGCTTTTATACAAATTGCTACAATCTATAGTTTATTTTTAAAAAATGCACACATTCACATTTATACTGTTGGAGAAGTAAAAGGTATGTGACAGCTTAAGTGACATCTTTGTTTATTCAAATGAAGGCCTATTTTTAGCAGTTTATGCTGAATGAGAAATGTACAACGAGACCATCCCTTCCTGAATTATTTTACAAGTCATATTTCCATTTTATCCAGTATTTCTTACAAAAGGATGTCTACAAACTTGTATTTATTATGTATGTATGTATAATTTTATTTATAAAACACCACAAATTTACAAAGCGCTGTACAATTCAGCAGTACAAATATAATACAGACATGGGAAAAGTACATTATACAATACAAGTATAATATCACAAGGATACAACGCTTTAAGTGCCAGGTTGTCGTTGACACAAGAGGTTGGAGGGCCCTGCCCTGTAGAGCTTACAATCTAAATGATTCGTTTGTCATTATTTTCTCCACTATTACTTTTACACCAAAATTACTAATAAATTAAATTTCTATTTTAAAGTTCATCATTTTAGTTGTGCCATGGTAAATTTATCTTTCGCCATACAGTTTTAACAAATTTGCTAATCGCTACACATTTGTACAAATAAACATATATAAATATCTAATAGTTGTATTACTGTAAGCAATACTAATCTGTACAGTATTCAGAAGCACTAGTCAAACTGCAATATCATGTGAACAACAGACTTTTTTTAAAAGGGAAATTTCAGGCAAAAACAATTTTTTTAATAACATATAGTACCACACTTTATTGCTAAGGTGAAATGGGTAAAAATTTCAGATTATTCAATAAAGAAATAAGTAATAACATTGTGTTAGTTCATCTGCTTTTGTTTTTAAATACCAAGCACTGTGCTAATTAATTATAAAAGGAATCTCCAAGTTGCATAATTAAAACTAATTTTAAAGTTTTTAGGAAGAGTCTCTGTGACTTATGTAACCAATACAGGGGCATATTTAGTAAGTGCAAGATTGTCCCATAAATGTGTGAATTCACTCCAAATTAGCCTATTCATCAAACATTGTTTTTTCCTGCAATGTAGCAAATTGTCTCACAGTTAGCGACATTACACCAGCTACATATTTACACAACACTTTAAATCTATCTACAACATTTTAATTATTTATCATCATTATGCATCAAATTGACAATTCGCCAAGGTTGCAATATACTTAATAGGCTTAAAGAATGTGGCAACCAAGTGCCAAAATTAGTTAGGAATTGCCTGCCATTGAAATTAATGGAAAAAACAATTGTTATAATTTATGCAACTCCAGTGACAATACTTGACAAAATGGTGACATTGTACTTTCTTATATTAATACATGCGTGTTTTCTGTATGTAGAAATAATAAAGAGACAGTTATATTGACATTGTCTCATTTAAACAGATCCATGTAAATATGACATCACTTCACTACAATATACCTGTCCATGATGGTACTACAAGTTTTTGTCTGGCTAAGCTCAGAAAAGTACTATGGGACAATCTGCAACAATTCTACTGCTGTGAAGATACACTGTTTAGCGATTATGCACAACTAATTTTGCTACACTATGGAAGAACTGTCATGTAATGCTGCAAATTCACTTGAGGTGGGAGGTGAATATTTATATTTGATAAATATGCCCCTTAATTTTCAAAAGATAGCTTGTTATGTACTCATAACGCATGAGAAAACTGCTGTGCATTATAAAGGAGACATTAGAAATCAGAATTAAAGTGCAAAAATCCTTTTTTTTTTTAAATAAAATAATACCAATGTTGATAGTGGAAACAACTTTAGTTGCAACAGAAATTGCAACTAAATCATTATGCTTCTGATATCTTTTATTTACCTGAGCTTATGATTTGATGAGTGTTCTAGATATTGTACAGTTTAGTATGCATATGACAAAGCGCCCTTCCAGACAGCACAATTACAGCCCTGATACTGCATTTTCATTAAACGTGTTCTATAGGACTATGGTGTCCTTACTTGGTTGACAATTTTCTTGTTATATTAGAAATTAGATGTGCTAAGGAAACTGTGCATGGTATTGTTAATCTTGCATATAGTTTCCCTTAAATAATGTATAAAAACTGCTTTTTTTCTCAGCATATTTCAGTCACATAACTATGAACTGTCACAAAACAACCGGGACAAAATATATTATGGTATTCTATACATTGATAATGACCCAATAAATGATTTTGAAAGCTCATTCTGTTCAGTATATATAGACATATTATCTGTGTATACAGGAACTCCCCCCCCCCCCAATAATGTAAGATAAACTTACATGTAGAACAATTCTAGCTTCCAAATATGGTATATTTTCATATAATAACATGAATCATATTGCCTCAGTGGATTAAAATGCATTATGAAATATAATCTGTGATATCTTTTAAACACTAGAATGAAAGAAAAGTATAAATGCATTTCATTTCATCATAAAGAAAATAAAAAGCCTCATTTTACAAATGGCCTTTAATATGAGCAGTGTTCTGCAATCTCTATTGAAGTCATTGATAGTGCTGTCTGTCCATGCTGTGACAGTTAGACAAAAGCTGAAATGTTTTAAACATAGCAATCCATCATCTTGCAGATGGTAAGCAGAAGCCAGCAAAGTTCATACACTGTGACTACGTACTGCTAACAATGGCTGGAATGGTAACAGCTACTGTCTAACCTTAACATCTTTCACTGCAAGTTCTACACCAGTAACTTTGCTTTCAAAACATGTCTTAACTAAGGCACGGTGCTTGATGGTTTCTTAAACTCACAAGCAGAGTGAGTTTAAGAAACCATCAAGCAGTGAGTTCCTGGACTGACCACATGATTTTTGTTAATAAAGTTAAAAAAAGGCATGTACATTATTAGAAGAATCCAAATTCAAAGTTAGTTACTAGAACAAAATATGAGACTGTTGAGCACCATTCATACTGACAGTACATTGTTCATTTTTAGTGCAGCACAATGGTGTGAAGCTGAACAAGGCAAAATATAATAGGAAATAGGAAGTAAAGCTGGACATTTATGAAATAGCAAAATGCACCTTTCTTAGGATTTTAGTCTTGTCATTTCCAATTTTCTGCTCTTTGGACATGCTTGTATTCAAAATCTGGAACATCTATTCAGCATATCAATCCTAATTAGACAATCTGTTTCTGCAAAGGATGAGAGCTGGGCTATTTGCATAATTTAATCATAAATACTCACTGATACATATTTCCAAATGCATTTGTACAATTATCTTTTCATCCTTAGGGCAATGGTATTAATATGATTAGGCAATATTTCTGGAAAAAAACAGGCAAGTATGCACTCTTTTTAACTGCAGCTTAAGGCGATATGAAAAATTAATTAATTTCTGAGGAAAATCAATTTCTCTACGTGACCACATTAGACTCTGCTAAATGAAGGCTCAACGTCCTTTCTCCAAAAGACCATTTCCTTTATTTTTTTTTTTCTAAACAGTGATTGTTGAGTGAACATTCCAATAATCATGTTGTTAAAAGAAATGGAATTAGTGTAGTATTGCCCAATTACAGTTTTATACCAAATGTGTCCATTATAAGGAACTGAAAAAAAAAAATACCGTACATTTTTCTTGACTGACCAGTCAAGCAAAAGAACTATAGTTCTGCATTTATTACTGCATTTAGGTTTATTATTAAATACAAATATAAATGAGTGTATCCAAGTAATGTTATAACTTCTCCTTTAAGTAAGATGTGGATTTACTGTGCCCAGCTAGGCAACCAGAAGGTTAATTCCATGTAAGAAAAGTCACTGCCTTGTATGTTAATTACTTAGAAATATGTGATTTTAAATGAATCTTTATTTTTTCTCAGTGAACAAACATATAAACTGCTACATGCAAATTTACAATATTCATTTAATTTGCATGAAGGTGCTTGAACAAATTTTGATTCTAAGAAGCTCATTTTTTATGCATTTTGTCTTTCATCATAATCTAACATCTGTCATTCCTTTTTGAAGTTATTATCAGCTATATTCCCTCTTGGACATGGTTGCTGGGTGACCGGTATCTTAGCACCCACATTGACAGGAACAGATGTGAATATGATCAAGAGATTTCCCTGGGGTACCTCAAATCACAAACAACTTGTAAAAAATAAAACTAACAGTAGCCTTGTAATGCTCTTTCCAAACCCATTTCTGCATTGGACCAGTCATCCTTATGCCACTTTTAGCAACCAGTCAACAGTTTTAACTATGTTTACAACCTTCTACGTAAACATATTTCAAATAATGAATAAATTATGGTAGTATTGCTGTAGCATTCAAAAGATAATATACCATTTTTATATTGAAAAAAAGTTATTTTTTCTAAAAAAAGAAAAATTATTTGACTAACTTAATAGCAGTTTTTTAATGACTAGAAATGTAATATTTTCTTGATAAGCTTATTTGTGCATCCTATTTATTAAAAGCATTGTACACAGAAAATCTGAAATCATGCTATCATATTTGATCTGCATGCTACAATTATTCCTTGTAATATTTAAGGAACGCAGCAATAACTTAAAAAACAAACATCTTAAATCTCTTACTATAAATACATGTCAAAAGTAATATTAAATTAAGATAGATTAGATTAAAAAGCATGCATGTGTGCAAGAGATGCATGGACACTATTCTTGAGTGATTTAAAAAAAGGAAGAATGGATTCTTTGTTAAATTACTATTCAAAATCTTTATACTGTGGTACACATAATTTATATTGCGTATATTTGTATTTAGGATATATATTTACCAATTTTATTATATTAGATTTAGAATTTCCAGATTCAAAAAATTAACCTGTTCACTCGGTATAGAATCAAATACCTGTATTTCTTATACTGGGAAAAAAATCATAAATAGTATATACAAATTTTTTTTTTAAAAATAAATAAAACTTATTGCCATTATTTAAATACCATAACAAAACAGGACAGATATATTCAATATTTAATCAGATATGTGTAAATGAATGGAAGGGTGACCTGAAGGACTCTAATAAGAGGGATTGGTCTGGAATTTGCTGACTCTTTTCCCATGAGATAACTTGTATAAATGTAATTCTATGGTTTCATAAAAGCAGGTCAAGTTGCTATCCCAAGGGACTCTCAGACATCTTGAAACATGGCAGAACCATTGCTGGTTAAAAGTTCACTTCCACATGTATTTGAAACGGTGACTGATTGAAGAAAACCTCCAACATTAGCCTTGCGTGTAATTTTTGCTATCAGCGAAATATGATCTAATGAATATACATTTTACAAATAAAACATGCAGAATATTAGTAATGATTAATAGTACAAAACAGCCATACCTAGAAGACATGCATTTAAAACAGGCCAAACCCATTTTAAATTCAATTCAACCAATGCATTTTTATGGAAATATATTTAATATAGGATTGCTATATGACATATCTGACAGTCTATAATAAAACCATATATTCCTAGAAAATTGTCCATTGGAGTTACATAATGCAATCTATGAGATACCAATGAAAAACACGATTTCTTTATTGTAAAAGTTGGACATCACTTTTGATGTATTTCTTTCAATAACTCTGCATCACTGAAGTCACATTTAGATTGACCTTAGGGAGGATTTCCTAATATAAATGTGTAGAAATTACCTGATCCCCTACTAATATACGTCAAAATCAATTTAATCCAGTTGGAGAATGGGCAATTTTGTAATTCGCCATTTTGTAGGGAACATATATATTTACAGTATCCATCAGCTAACGCATACCATTCTTTTTTCATTGAGAATCTTTGCTTGTCAGTAAATATCAGTGTTTACAACTATACATTGACTCGTATAGTTCCCATGGTAGAACTGTATTACATATTTAATATATGGAAATGAAAATAAATATTAAAATATTAACTATCAATTATTTTCCGTGGTCCCTTACAAAGTATGAACCGTGTTGTTAAGTGTTCAAAATTCTTATTTATTCTGCATAATCATCACACCTGATTTTATTCCTTTATAACTTAATTATGATGATTTGTTAATGTTTGTTTCCAACTTCCCACCCATCATCGCTGATTAAAATAAAGCATTACTGCATTTTTATTTTTGAATTGATGCAGGCAGAGTGTGGGGGGAAACCTAGCATGTTTTTCTGTAAGAATACAACTGACTCCTTGTTTGACCTTGGGCAAGCTGCATTTAATTGTGCCTCTGGCTATTCAACTGTAATTGAGTAGTAACAGAATGACTAGAAGTGTAAATTGCTTTGAGGGCCTTTGGAAAGGTAATCTATAGACACTAAATTTTGATTATGACAGGTGATATGGATTTTTCAAAGATATACTTTCCAAAGATAATAGATCAACAAAATATGGCTTCTAGCTGTTAAAAACTCAGTGTTTATGTCAGTGAACCTTTTACTGTATGAGAAAAGGATTTGGTTATATTGTACTTTGTGCAGCTGGTGACTCATCATAGACATTAGAAAGTAAGCAAAAGTGTTTTGTGAATGCAATTCACAATTTGCAATGATAAGCAATGTGTTATCAAACATTTAATATTGATATTCAGGACAAATATACTGGGTTATGATTTAATCTCTTTTACATATAACTTTTAATTTAGCCAGTGATTATTATACCTAAAGCCAAAAGATTAGATAGATAGATAGATAGATAGATAGATAGATAGATAGATAGATAGATAGATAGATA